>JAOWBB010000011.1:2916064-3038130 GCA_028565995.1 Ricinus marginatus | reverse complement strand
TCCCTGAAGAATTGTTAGTGGGCGGTGATTAATTGTTAGCGATCGCTTCGGAAAACGGTTTGTCCGGGCGCCGTCCGGGTCGCCGTTCCTCACGAAGCGGCTACCCGGGCAAACGTTAAAATTTCTCTGCCCGCTCTCGTCGCGCGTCGTAATATCCCGCAGCAGCGTTCGGCTCGGGCGAATCCGCAGCCTTTTGCCGCGTCGACCTGACTTGGGTTTTCGCTTGCCGGAGTTGTCGTCCTTAGCGATGCGGATATCAAAAGCAGGTTTAATGGGAAGTCGGCGATAGTTCGCGAAAGTGATGAAAGGCCGTTTACGAGTTACGCGGCGCGGAGAGCACGTAACCTTGTCCTTGGACCGGTAACTTAACCTTTGCGTTTCCAGGCATCGGTTACCCAGTCATCGAATTCATTTACGAGACCGCAGACTGGAAATTGATTCTTTGGGGAGTTGATTCGCGACCCGACGTGTTGGTTCGAATGCGAAGGCATGCGACGGTTGAGAAAAAGAAAGAAAAAGATCCTCTTAGCAGAGCAACACTTCGGTTGACGGTCCTCCTTGGTGGGCCAACCACTCGGAATTTTTCGGGTTAAATATATATATATATATATATATATTTTTTTTTCCACGGCTATAACGAACCTCGAGTTGGGCAAAAACCTGCACAAATTCTTCCGAATGCGAATTTGATCGATCCCTACTGCAAAATATGCACTGGGGCCCAACCTCACAAAAGTATATGCTGAAAACTCCCATCACATTACAGGCCCCGATGAAAATGATTTGATAGATGGTTTAATAATTCACCCTAATGCACATATATGTAAAGTTTTCTGCTCGGTCCCCAATAAAATAACATTTGATCGCAGAACTTTTCCCCATCGAGGAAAAAACGTCATTTCATTTATAAATATCCTCTATCGTTTTCCAATTATTAGATTCAAAACTACATGCCACATCAATATTTAAAATAATTTTTTTTCTTTATTTCTGTTTCAGGCTTAATTTTTGCTTCGTTTAACTTCATGTAATAAATCATTATTATTTCAAAATGTAAAATTGTGGCTGTAAAATAATTATTTAGATAAAAAGGAAATAAACACGTAATTGATGTGTTTAGTCACTCACATTTTTAAAACCCATGTAAATTGATAAAATACGAATTTTATATTAATATCCGAGTTATAACGGAGTTAACGTTTGAAATAAGCCACGGAGATAAAATTTTGTTTTTTTGTGCAGATTTCCATTGTGAACAAGGGAAAATAGGATGATTGATGAAATGAGATCGAAAATAATCATTTTGAAACGCATCGACTTTCATTTCTCTAAACATTTAAAAGTTTTTATATAAAAGCAATAATAGAAGTTTGTTTTTTCGACATCGTGATTGATGTGCAAGAGCCGCGGATTATCGCGTTAAGAATCTTTGGTTTTCAAATTTTTCCTGGCAAAAAACCGAATAAAAATCCAGAAAATTCGTTTTTTTCTTATTCTTTTCCCTGGTTCGCGACGGCAGTAGCAAAAGTACAGAAACTTGTCGGAACCATGCTCTAGGTTGGGACGGCCGGTTGAAAATTCGAAGTTCTTGCTAATACCGGGCTCCCGGGGCCAACCAATACAGTCATCTCTTGCCGTGCAGGGATGACACTGACCCATTAATGCCGTCTATGTAATCAGAAGCACTTCTCAAACGAACCTTTCCTTGAAGAAGAAGAAAGTCACCCGAATGAGGTTGACGCGGGTCACACGGACCACATCGTACATTTCGATGCGTGCTTATTTTCCCCCGCGGCAGCTCCTGGAGTTCCGGAGGGTCTGCTGGCCAGGGACCGCTACTGCCGCTAAGGTGACTGCTTAAAATTCGTAAGCTGACCACCTTGATGACACATTTCTAACGAAACGTTTGTTTGAGCGATTTGAAAAAAAAAAAGTTTTTTAATTTTAATTTAAGTTTTTAACAACAGCTCGGTTATTTGCATGCCCGTAAAATGTCAAGAAAAGGCGTCGGTTTTTTAAAATTTTTGCAGAATGTACGTTCCGCGACTTTAAGTTTTGCGATCTTGTGTTTGTAAAACTATTTAAATTGTATGGAACTTTTGCTGAAAACAAATTACTTTACGCTCTCTGATTTTATTGGGTTAAAAACTTTTAACAAAAGTCGATTTTTTTTTTTTTTTTTACCGATGTAACAGGACTATATTTCGAACACGTGTAAAATATCAAAGTGTGCACTTTAATTTTCTACGTGTTTTTAACTTCGGTCCTGATTTTTGCCGTGCACACATCAGATTCGCCTTTTGAGAGTTAAATGCATCTTTTCAACTATAAGTTTGCTTTAAAAGCACAAAAGAAGCTAAAATACAGCGAAGGATGCATGAATTGCCACGTTGAGTAAGGCATCCAACCTTTCCGCATTTGAGAGAGATTGTTTACCTTTGTAAAGCTGTGTAAAACTGCTGTGAAAACATTTTAAATTTTTTGTTTATTGGTGAAGGAGTTTCATATATATATATATATATATATATATATGTATATATGTGCAGCACTTACGCATTGGGATTTGCATTAGTTCTTTTCACAAATTTTTTTTCTGCGTTCTTATTTTGTAAAATTCGGATGGTTTGACATTTCGATACAAGCTGCATACAGTTGGCGTTTCATCACAATCTTGCTTTATCAAAGAGGAGGAAAAGTAACTGGCAGGCATCGAACCCAGGCATTAAGGCACCTTTTATTTAGACAAAAAAATTTCTGTCTGCGATCCTCGCAGTGCGTCATGCCGCTTGTTTACGTCCCGTCTCAATACCGCAATCACATTTTGACGGTCGATCAAGAAGATATTTTTGTTGTCGTTTGCGAGGCGCTCTTTAACACTCGTGACACCACCAAATTTCAAATATGAAACCTCCATTCGCTCGGAGGCAGCCACTCCTTCTGGAAGCTGCGCTTCTCGTTTAAGCTTCTTTGGTCTGGAACTTCCTCGTTCTTTTCCCGAATCTTGAGGCCTGCCACGACACAGTTGATTTTACTGTCCCGAAAGGCGAGGGAGAGAGGTGGACGTCCGAGTCGAAAGGAAAGAACCAGAGGAAATGATGAATGCACTTGACAAGGGGATTGCCCACCTCTGCTCGTCGACCAACTCTGCATATCCTCATTCTCTTTTTTCTTTGTTCCGTAAATGGTGATGTACAGAAATTTCCACGTGTCGTTTTATTTATTTATTTATTTATTTGCACAAATGATTTTACAGCGCGCAATTTTTTTTTTTTTTTTTTTGAAAAATTTTTCCTTATTGCGTTTTCAGTAACTGGCAAATGAAAAAAAATATCAGTTAAAATGTGGGAACTTTGCCCTTTATACGAGAAATGGGTTTAGATGAATCTGTTAGGGAAAGGACTCCAACCTTTTTTTTTTTTTTAACTTTTCAAAGTTTGAGTAAAATCCATAAAAACAAACCTAACAAAAAATAAGTATCGCTGAAAAAAGTATATATATATATATTTTTGTTTTTAATTTTAAAGAAATTTTTTTTATTTAATATTTAAAAATATATTTAGGGTGCGTAAAAAATCTGGAAGAACCAGTCCGTTTGCGGATTGTAAGAAACAAGCATTTTATTAACGGACGTGATTTTGTGTATCCATGCCATTTTATGAGATTCTTGTTGATTGTATTGAGAACCTTTTTTTGTTTTTTAGAATGATGTCACGGAGTAAAAAATATAATAACAAAGACTGATCCGACTAATGACAAAGCAAACGCGTTCGAACCTTTAACTTCAAAGGCATTTTCACTATCATGGCAGGGGACGTAAATTGAAGGAAATATCTGGATTTTTTCTTAATGAATTTGACAAGTCGTAGAAAAACCCATTCCATTAGTGGAATGCCTACAATTTAAATGTACGTGCCTGAATATAGGGGGATTCGTAATTGAGCGATCCCAATTTTTGCAATTCACCCATGACAAAAGTAAGTGTCAGTCAGCATTGTGTTTCGGAATCGCACAGCACCGAATACATAATAAAATGTTCAAAATTCAAATTTGGAGCTCGGTCGAGTCGCGGGCTTACGAATAAACCCGCGAGTAGCTGCGACAAAAAACGCAAATTTTGTCTCCAAATGGAAACATTCGAAGCTTTTCGAATCGGATTTTGTCATTTAATATTCTCAATCGCGACCCAACCGTTTATTTCTGGACTGGATTGATAAAAATAATTAAAGGACCAATATATTGATAATATATTGATGAAACGTTCGAAAATAATAACAGTTCCTGTCTGATTCTCGAGTTTTATGACTGTGCTTTTTACGATATGCAAACGTCGTCTCATTGCGTGTTGTGTCGCATTTGCACAATGAAACGATTTAATATGGTGCACATATCTCTGCTAGAAGTTTGTTAAAATAAACATATTTAGGGTGGTCCCCCTTGCAGGAATTTTTCCTCTGCTCTTGAACTAGTATTCGATATTGTTTGAAAATAAATAAAGCAATTCCGGAATGCATTTCTAGGTCATGGAATATATGATGAAGTTTCATTTTACGTAACGACATCTTGTACGGCTCCACTTATTTTTCTTTTTAATTTTAAACTAATATTTTTTTCACGTCAAATTTTTATCAGTTTATCGCTTGCTTTTTAAGCCTTTCACTGCCTCCCGGAGCGAGAAGCAGCAGAAAGGGAAATTCTTCGCCTTCCCTCGGCTGCAGTCACGAACCCGGTTTCGCATTTGAGTGGGGCAAAAGATGAGTCAGGATCAGCCCAAGCCTCTCTTATTGATGTAGTTCATTCATTCCGAGCGTGTCATTAATCTCGCATGTAATCGACTCTATTTTGAAAACAAATAATAAATAAATAAATAATATGGTTATCTTAATGCGGTCATAAATTAGGACCAGTGGGGGACATCAACTTCAGGCCAGTTTTTGTAAAGGGTTAGATTGGTTTTGAATGGAAGAGGATTAAGGGCACAATTTAGCTCGTATTTTTCCGCGGTCGCTATTATGATATTTTCCTACCGATTCCATTTCTCGGGCAATATCGCGGCTGTTAACGCTTTTCAGAAATGTCGGGCATATTTATCCGAGACGAAAAACGATAAAGGGATCCGAGTTTCCATATTTCAAACGCAGTGTTCCGAAAGTCACTTTCGCGCGGCTCGCAGAAAATTGGGAAATGCGCGCGAGTTGCGGCAAAGATTCGGCAAAATTTTTCTCCTCTCGCTCTTCGCATTCCCGGTTTTCCCGAGTCAAATTGCAATTCGAAAAAATGGAATAATTTTTTCACGGTTTCATCTCTTTTCCCGTTTCAGCTCCGGGTACCATTAAAAATAAATTTCAGCGTGAGATCTCGCGACATTGATATTCAGATCCAGAAGAAGCATTTAAAAGTCGGTCTTAAAGGTCACTCACCGATAATCGACGACGAGCTGTATAACGAAATCAAAGTGGAGGAAAGCGCATGGGTTCTGGAGGATTCGAAATCGCTTCTAATCAATTTAGAAAAGGTAATGGAGATGGCCCAGGCGGTTTTCGAAAAAGCCGCTGTCGCCCACCGTCGACGGCACCTAGCCTCGGGTTAGGTGCCCTTGCCGGACGAAGAGTGGGACCGGCACAAGCGCTGAAAATCCTTTTGACAGTACAATTACAAGCAACTATCTTTTAAAACTTCAAGGTCCACGTAAGAATAAATACGGAAGAAATGTCTTTCTAATACATTAAGGGAGGAGAGGGGAGATACATGCAGAGAACGAGGCCTTGATGCCTTGGCTGGATTCGTTCTCGGTCAGGTAATTTGCCGCGGATCTCAGGTACCGCGAGGAGCTTAGACTCATCATTTAAAAGAAATTCCACTCGGTTAAGGTCAGTGGCAGACCTCAATTAGTTAGAGTGTCAAGCGGTGTAAATACTTTTTCGGTATTACCATCGTCTGGATGGGATTCATTTAAATGGCGAAATGCCGTTTAAGGACGGTGAATCTCTTGAAATGCCTCGCATCGGGATGCGCAAGCGGGTGCCCTGCCGTCAGCGGCCCGCAGGAATACGCACGGTTACGGCTTCACTCGCCGGCGTTCGCTCCATCCCTGCTGCGGCCGACGACCCCGAAGGGAGAGACGTCGGAACAGGGGATGTCGTCCATCCCCCGGCCGCAACGCACCGCAGCGAAATTAAAAGCGTGTAAAAACATTTTCCCACGCATACGTGCGACGTTTCGCTGCTGGGGGGGGGGGGCTGTCGCTCACTGACAATCCCGAAACGGAATACCCCTTCACTTTCCTGCTAAAAACTGCCAAAGAATGCTTTGAGGTTCAGTTGATAGCAAATGGCTTGAATTTTGTAAAGTTTCCAAAATAAAAAAAAAAAATTAATTAATGCAAATTTTTAACTTAACCAACCGATTCGGACACGTTTCCACGAGACAGAAGAATTCAAATCATTCAGGTAGACGATCGGTCCTGTGCAGCGTATCAAAGGCGATTTTTGCCGCGGCCCAGAGGCATTTGCAGATGTTTGGCGACTTTTTGTTTTGCAAAATATATTCAAACGCCCTTCGATTCCCTGTTTAAATATAACTGCAACCAGACGAACGAATAATTTGCGGCTAATGTATCAACCTGTTTGACAACGTAGAATTTAATTTGATGGAGAATATACATTGGCAGCAGCTTATATGATTGGATTCTGACCATGAAAACGCCCTTTTGCGATGACATTTAATTTTTTTATAAGGGCAACAGTTGCATATTAATGATTGTTCCATAGTAAAAAAAAAAAAAAAAATTCTTAGGAGACTTGCTGCTGTTTTAAACGAGCAAGAGATAAAAAGGAAAAAAAAAAACGGCCCGTTTAACTGCACTGGCACGGCAATGTGTGCAGAAAGGATTTTTCCGGAATGCTTTCGTCGAGTTAAATAAATATAAACGCTCCATTTCGGGTTTTATTCTAAATTTTTCCGCCTTCGCAGAGACTGATTAAAAACCCTTGCGCACTTCAGGTCAATAAAATGGAATGGTGGAGCCGACTGGTGCTGTCGGATCCCGAAATATCCACGAAGAAGATAAACCCGGAACCTTCAAAATTGTCGGATTTGGACGGCGAAACGCGGGGCTTGGTAGAGAAAATGATGTACGATCAGCGGCAACGCGAATTGGGCTTGCCTACTTCGGAGGAGGCGAAGAAGCAGGAGGTTATTAAAAAGTAAGTGCAGTCTCAGGGTGCGACAAACCGAAAGTACGCCATTTAAAAAAAAAAAAAAAAAAAAAAAAATTGCAGAATCGTTCAAGGCTTCCGCTTCCGGAAACTAAATAAGCCTTTAAACAGTCAGTCTCCCTTAAAAAATTTGTCTTTCCACGTAGGTGCATGCTTCACATTCAAATTTTCTCGTCAGCACAATTGACGTGTAAAAACCTCCCGTTAATCTGTTAATATAAATTCGGCCATGATTTGAGGTGTACGACAAAACACATAAAATTCAGCAAAGGTAACAAAAAGTTAACGCTGCCTTTAAAGGCTGCAAATGTGGAAGAAAATTTGATGAGCTCTTGCAGAATTAATGGTCTTTGTGAGTTTCCATTAATCTTTTTTTTTTTTTTTTTTTTAATGCAATCATAATTAGACATGCTAAATTTGATCATCGATGGACCATAAAAAGACATAAACTTAATTGCTAGAATTGCCTCAATTAGACTCTGGCACGCAGAACCCTTTTACTTTAACGACTGTTATTGTTACTTATTGTATTGTTACTTAACTTTTTTTTACAGGTTCATGGAGCAGCATCCTGAAATGGACTTTTCCAAATGTAAATTTAGTTAAGTTCACGAATTAAGATATTATCGGTAAGAATATTTTTAATGCCACCATTCAAAGCAGCTTGATTTAAATTAATGTTAAAATATTTGTCTTTAATTTATATGTATATATGCGTGGGATTTTTGGATTAAGAGCTTTTGAAAGCAAGTATTTCTGATAAATAAAACAAATTATAGAGATGGTTGAAAACTTCATGTGCTATTATCTGTGTGTACGCCGTCAGCTTGTGTACAAATTGAATAGTTGTATGAAGCGATATTAATTCAACAAAATTATCATGATTTAATTTTTAATGAAGTTTATTAACCCATCCAGTGTAGGCATAACTTACGCAGTCATGAAATAGAGATTTAATTTTAGCAAAAAATATGACTGCTCTGCAGTAAACAAAAAAGGTGACCGTCATAAAAGTCACGATGATGTCTCATCTTCAGGACCCAGCCGAGATCCAGTGTCAAGAGCTCCAATTGCATAACATGACATCGTTGGCTGTTTAAAAATTCATTTTTCATTGCTTACTTCAGAATAAACAACTGTAATATTTGCATTTTTTTTTTTCCTCAGATTGCAAGCATCGCGAATGTATTCGAAAACGTTTTTAATTATAACGGGGTTCAGATGTATATAAACTTTTTTTTTTTTCTTTTAATGATAAATTTACAAAGTAACCTAAATGGATTGTAAAATAATATCATGGAGGCGTAACTCAGAAATGGAGAAACTGCTTTTCACTTTGTTAATTATCTGAATTTTTTTTTTTTTTTTCATAACGAATACATTCTTTTAATATCTTAATCTTAAAGATAAGTCACTGAATTGAACGTACCTTTTACTTTACCTTGCCGTAAACCTTAAATGTAACAAATTCGATGGTAACATCTCGAAATTGTTGAATTTTTCCGTTTTGAAAAATGAAATCAAGTGAAGTAACAAAAATTCAAAACGGTCTCCGAATTTCTGTTTTCTGAACGATGAAGAAAAATTGAAGTTGCAAAAATCCTTAATGCATTATTAATTTGATTTTTTTTAAAAAAAAAAAAAAAAAAAAACTGCAAAAGAGGAAAAAAAACGATTTCACGTTTTTGTTCTGGAGCTGTCCGTTTTCCTTTGTCCAAATTCGTCGCCACGATGCTGGTGCCACTTACGCGGGGAAACTTCCGGTGGTTAGAGATGTTTTGTAAACACATTAACGAATCGGAACAGTCATTTAACGGTTTATTATCTTAATGGGGATTTAGATTTTTTCAAACAATATTTTTTTCTGTTTCTTTCTTTTTCCATAAATGAAATATTTGTTTTGCAGGAATGATTTACAAAATATTTTCGCCGTCACGAAGCAGTGAAATGAATCGAGCAGCGCATCAAGACATCATGAAAAATTATCAAGCTGATCTCTGAAACTTGCCTCCGAAGTGTGGAAAAAAATTTTTATTTTCGATCTTTTAGTAAAAAGCAAATTAGATTGTAAGATAGCATTTAGATGTGTGCAAACATTTTGGTTTTTAAGTTTATTTTAATGTTAACCTTTTTCCAGAAAATTTTCTTTTTAATTGAATAGGTCTAATTATTAGTAATAAAAAAAAAAAAAAAAAAAAAAAAACATTCGTTCCATTAAATATTTCGTATCATTAATTATTGGTTCAAACAACAAAATATTATCTAAACATTTGGAATTTTTAAATAAAAATGTTTAAAAAAGAAAGTTTTTACGGTCTATTTAATGCGACTGATAAATAATTTGTCGTGCACGGGGAGGGGGGGAAAAAAAAAAACAAGAATCAAGTTCCTTGTAAGTCAGCGATCTAAACAGCAATAAGAGAAGGTATAGGAATAGAAAAACTTGTCAAACAGGATTCTTCATAATATTAAGTCTCAGCTTTTTTCTCTCAAAAAAAAAATTCCCCGAGTAAAAAATTTTTAAATTTTATTCTCTGTCCATGTCGATGCCTTGGGAAAAAAAAAAAACTTTTTAATCCTTCAACAGTCCAGAGGCAATCACATTGAAATATCAACAAATTAAAAACCTATTTTTATTTTCAAAATTCGCGAAATTGTGTATACAATTGCTGAATAATAATCTGTGCCTCACATATTTACAAATTTGAAATTCAGTAAATCACATTATCATTCGGTGATGGTGTACACATATATACATATTGTAATTTTTAAGATTTTTAAATCTAATTAATGTAAAAAAGTTTTCTATTCTACCATGATTGGATTTTAATTTATAGCATATGTTTTTTTTAGGCCTGTATTTCTGCATTTCGTTAGCACCTTAATCTTTTTTAACATTAAGGATTTCCTTATGAAATCTAATTCCAATATAAACAGTACATTAATTCCTTTATTGCTTATATCAGTTATTGCAAATGGAACAAGATCTATTTTAAAAAAAAATAGACGTTAATCCGGATGGATCGCTTTAAAACTTAGTTTTAGTATGATATTAGGTTAGGTGAAAGATAATTTTTTGTTTAAAAGACATTTTGTGCTTAGTTCTTTCTTCCGTTTTTCGAAAGTTCCTTTTTCGATCCTAATTCAGTCGGAATCGTGAGACGCGTGAAAGCATTTGTTGTCCGGGCGCGGGTCACCGTATCCGAAGGTACATTAATAAAAAATTTGATCAGAATATTGAAATAACAAATTTCCGCGAGAGTAAATCTTTTCGTATTTTATGTGTCCATCAAAAAACAAAAGAAAGGAAAATCTCGATGATCATTTTGCTAACTCGGCTCATCTCAGAGCCCGCACTCCAGTGGAAAACTCAAACGTGCGAAACTTAACAATGGAGAAAGGGGGACGAAGGAAAAACGCGATGCTGCCGCACAGTGCAAAGCGTGCGGCGCGATGAATGTCGTCGTTTGCCGAGAACAGCTTCGGCAGACCGGACAAAACTCCGAGTGAACTGCATTTTTCTTCTGCTGCAGATTAACGGAAGGACGAGGGCTTTCTTCGAGGAACGCGGAAATCGCAAAAAAGAAAAAAGAAAAAAGAAAAAATTTGGAGGGTTCTCGATTTCATCTTCTTTCGCACAGGAGCGTGGGGAAGACGCAGTTCGCGGAGGCTGCGCCCGCTCCCCCGAAACTGAACGCACTTTTCCCACCGTCCGCCGCACGAGATCCCGGAGGCAGCTCGCGAGGCTCTCGGTTTTCCGAGCCCCGTGATTTCCTTTTCCTTTCGCCACGAGGGGGTTTTTCCGGACTGGCGGCGTTGCACCTGCGACGCCCTCTGTCATCAAAACGGGGAAGCAAAAGTGAAATAAATGATATATCCAATAATTTCTCGCATTTTTCGTCCATGAGAAGAGGAAAATGTTGCACCAAACTCGTCTCGCTTGGCAACGGTTTTAAAATAAACTAACAATTAATCGAACTTTCTCGATTTCTCCTCGTTCGTTCCTATTTCGCCGTTGGCTGTCGCAGTTGCCTCCAGCTTCCTTCTCAGTTGATAGTCTATCACCAATCTTCCGGTCAGCATGAAGAAGAAAACCTGAAAGAGATCGATGCGAAATTTGTTTTGCGGATTTTGATCGCTTGCGATGAAAGTTTTTTTTTTTTCTGTTTCCGCTTTCTCGATATTTGAATTCGACCCGTTGCCGACATTTCGCCAGCCCCCGTCGCGAAGAGAGCCCCCCGGAAGGGGGCAAAAAAGTCGTGATTCGAGCGCGGTTGAAAAAATTTTTGATTTTTAACGTTTGAAGTTACCTTTTTCGAAGACAAATTTCTTAATTTTTTTTTTTTTTCTTTTTCACGATTCGATTCCCAGTAGCGGGAGAATTTACGAAAAGTTTTCCCTCGCCGGGAAAACCCTCACGGCGGGAGGGTTTCCCGTCTCTTCGGCGATCGAATGAGCTTCCGGGGACTTCCGCTCAGCCGCAAGCTGCCCGCCTCGGTTCCTTGGGCGACGCTTCGTCGGGCTCCGGGCAGGTTTGGTCGCGGAACCCGTCGAAACGGCAAAGCGTCCTCCCCGTCGGAGAAAATCACGGAAAAGCTCCCCCGCGAATCATCCCTTACCTGAAATCTCGTTCCTTCTTCGTCCTTAACGCCTAAGCAACTCTCACACTGTCAGGACATACTCACCAGTGCCGGTGCAGTTCTTTCGAATTTATCGTTGACCATATAGTGCGAATATATAGCCATTATCATTAGAAATAACAGAATTATATTCGCTCCTTGTTTAATTCTATCTGCAAATTAACATTGACTTTAAGTAAGGTCTTCTGTCGGGAGGCGTCTGGAGAGCTTTCGCACCCATTCCCGGCCGGGGGTGGCCCTAACCGAATCGCGATCTCGAGATAAAGGAAGTCGGGGAAGGTTTTCGACGCTACCTTTTTCTTTGCGGCGGGCCCCGCGCGGACGGAAACCCGATCCTTCGCGCACGGAGGAATTGCTGTCGCCGGCGAGTCGGAGCGCCGTTCGGGACGGCTTCCGACGCGGCGTTGCAAGTTGTGGCGGAGGAACGCGGGGAGCACCGCAAAAAGTCGGTCTCGCTTAATTTCCCTGATATTTCTCCGGTTTCCGCCGGTTGGCGACGTTACTGGAGCGCGGCTGGGCCTGTTCCCGACCAAGTTGGCACTCGCAAATCATGAATGGACAACGATACTTACTGCCAGGCACCAATGCCAAGGACAGGCCGCAAACTATCTCAATTACCCCCACAAATCTCCTGTACCACTTCGGGGGTATTTTTACGTCCATTAATCCTGCTAAGGGAAACACTTTGGCGTATTTCACGTATTCCTTCCTCTGAAAGAAAGCAACGCGTTCGAGGATGAGTGCTCTGTCGGAGTCTCGAAGCTGCGGGGGAATCCGGCTCCGGTCTCCCGCGTCAAGCGGACGCAGTTCCTCGTCTCGTTCCCTCCGCGGAAAAACAGAGCGAACTCCGCTCTCCGGAGGATCCGGCACCTCCCCCCATCCGTCCACCGTTGGCCAGACTGCGGCTTCGCCCCCCCCCCGTGTTGCCCCTCGCTGCAGCGGCCTTTTTCGCGTGAGCGGCGCCGGAGGACGGCATGGCTAGGGGCCAACTCCCGTCAGTGCCGAGCAGCGCGACGGAATTTTCGGCGACAGCGGCCTCCGTCGGTAATTCGGGCCGAGGAAACCGTCTTCGGGGTCGCAGCACAACAGCTGATTCATTGTGAGCCATTCCGAAGAAGTTTTGGCAGCATTTTCCACGTTCCGGAGTGGTTTTGCGCGTGAGACTGTTGGTCGAGGGCCAATTATAAATAAACAGATGGATTTATTGCCGCGAAAGAGGTGGAATCGTCGTCTTTTCCACCGTCGGGCGGACGGCTTCGTCGCTCGATTCGTCTGTCGGAAGCGTCCCGGGGGTGAATCCCGATCGAGGTCGATCTCCCGCCCCGCCTGCACTTCGGGCACCGCTCGTGCCCGCCTGCGGGAAAAGCCGCCGGATTGATGCCGCTCGTCACCCCGCGAGGTCGTCGGCACATTTCACGGAGGTTCCCCGCGGCGGCCGAAAATCCCCGCCCGTTCCCAAAAGGCAGAAGTCTCCCGGGGAAATGTTCGGGACGAAGGCGATCGGAGCCGGGTGTGGGCGGGTCCCCGGGAATCCAATTTTAAATTAAGATCGGAGGATCCCGAAATTTATTTCTGCTTCGAAATTGAGTCGTTCGCACGTCCACCGCGGGCGAAGCGTCTTCTGCTCCTCGGTCGCGAAAATATTTAAACCGCCCCGCGGTCCGGTGCCTCGCCCTCTGCCCGCGGTCCCCGCGGCCGAAAACTCACCAGGTCTTTGTGCAAATCCTTGCTGATCGCCGAAGTCACTTTCATCGTGCCCACGAACACGAAAAATAAACCGAGCAAAACGGACAAACTCTTGAGCACTATCGAAGACATTTTTCACTTTTTGTTTTTCTTGTTTCTAGAACAGCGAAAAGAGAACGGCGCAAAACATCCCCGTCGGGAAGGGTGCTATACGGAGGTTTTCGTCTCCATTTGTCGACCGGCGAGGACTCGTGTCGAAATCGATAAGCTCTCGAGAGCAGATGAGAGCGCAGAATCGGGGAAATTTCACCGATGGCGCGGGTCGATCAATGTGTAACGTTTGTGTCCGGCGGGGGGATCGACACGCGGCAAATCCAACAGCGAAAATCGGGCGAACCGCCTACCGCGAGAGCTTCCGCTTTGCGGCCGGGGACCGTCCGGAAGGAGACCTGAAGCGGAATTTCCCGCGGACATTTTCCGACGGAAGCGCGACCCGCCTCGACAATAAGGTTTTATAAATTTTCTGCTTGCGTTAACGAAGTTTTGCTTCCGCCAACGTGGTCGGCATCGGACCACTTTCATTGAAAGGCGCGAAAACTCAAACTTTTTCATTTTCCAAAGTTTTCCATGCTCCATTCGAATGAAAAATAACATATATAACAAGAACGGGTGAATATATATATATATATATATACATTCTGTTATGACTTATGAATGATCGAAAAATGCTCTCTGCCGTTCCGCTGCATCGGCAGCACAAATTCTCGCAGCTCGTTTAACGTAAGCAACAAAAAGATTTGTTTCACGCTCGCTTTCCAATGAGAGTTCTGCAAAATATTTTCGTCCGCCTCGGAGGAAACCAAAGAAAATCGAAAGGATTATCTCGCGATGATCTGCCGACTACAAAAACGATGCCGCACGCGAATCTGTCGCACGACAACGTCAGTAAAAAGCGAGGCCGAACCATACAGCGTGCACTGCCTCTACCAAAATGATGATTTCCTACGGACTTTTCACATCATTTTAAAATGACCGAAATCCGTTTGTGCCGTCTCCGGTGCTGGCAAAATATGCAAAAGTTTCCTCGATCTGCTTCATCATCGAATATCGTTATCTAAAACATCTGTGTGAAATTCGAAAATTCCGCGTTTAATCGGATCCTTTTCTTTTAAATTCTCCCGGCACGGCCGGGCATAATCTAAAATTAATTTTGACAATACAACAGCCAAAAGTGAAATGAATCCACCGAAACTCGAAGAATTGAAATAAGAGACCGTAATATTTTATTTTAAAATTTTTTTTATTATCGAATTCATAAAATTCTCAGTTCTAACCGGAAGCGGCCTTAGCAGCCAATCTCTTGTCTCTCTCTTCGGCGATGGATAACTTGACGCCCTTCCCACGCGGCAGCGACACGTAGGGCTTGGCACCTTTACCGATGATGAAAACGTTATTTAATCTGAAACAGCAAGCAAAGGACATGCAACAGACGACTGTCCGTATGGCCTAAGGAAAATCTGGACCTTTTGCAAAAAAAAAAAAATTGTCGCCATCATGGGTTATGTTGCAATTTAATTTACTAAGTAAAAGCAACGACCTTATGAGGACTTGTCTTCTCGGCCACGTTTTGACTCAAAAATCATGACAGAATCCAGAGCTTAGATCGCAGCCTTTTTTTTTTTTTTTTTTTTTTTTTTACGAACGATGCGTTTTCAAGCCCGAACATCGTGGACATCGGTACTAACCTCGTTGCAAAAACGTGACCCTGACTGTCTTTAATGTGGCAAATATCAAAAGAGCCTGGATGTCTCTCGCGATTCACCACCGTACCCACTCGACCCAAGTTACGTCCGCCCGTGATCATGCATAAATTACCTACGACAACAAAAATAATTAAAACCGAAGAAATATTGTTTCCGTCTGTAAACTTTTTGGCCGTTAAATCCAAGGTGAGAATCCAAAAGAGATCTTGCACCTAATCGATAATTACGCTTTGACATTTTTCCACCGGATTTCATTAACTAAACGAAATCTGCTATTCAAAGCGTGGCAATTAATTAAAACTGAGAAGCTTCACAGCTTCTTTGGTGGAAATTGTTTTTGCACAACATGTGATAAAATAGAATTAGACTTATTATTCAAACATCCATGACTGTATTATTTTAAACTATAGAAACCTAAAAGTAAAACTGACCAAGGAAAATAATTTGATCAGTCATATGCATTCTCTAAATGGGAATGCTTCCCGCATCCAAAGCTGTCACAACCTTCGTTTCATAAAAAAAATATTCATCAACAGTGAATAATGAAAATGGGGAAAATCAATAATTTTAAAATTTGTTAAATGATTACAGAAAAATCTTAAACTCATTTACCAGATTCAAATTTGATGAAATCCAGAATTTTGCTTGTGGCAATTTCTAGTTGAATTGTATCATTCACCTTAATCAATGGATCAGGATATCTGATGGTTCTACCATCATGTGTGACCAAAAATGGGACTCCTTTTGGACCTGTTTGTACCCTCTTTACTTTGCATAATTTATACTGAAAATATGTGATACATATAAAATAGGTATTAAAGTAATTTTTCAAATAATCTGAATCGCTTCTTAAATACGGTGTTGGTTATTAATTGCAAAATTATTATGTTAATATGTTCATTTCAAAATTTAAGAAGGTAAAAATATAAATCTGAGATACTCAAAATAAAATAAAATTATTATGACTGAATAATTAGAGTGCGTTTAAAAATAATATTCAAAAGGATATCTTCTCAAAATTTAAAGTTTACTTACACAAAAGATATTAAAATGGAATTATTTTGATGATTTAAAAAAAATATTATTCATCAAGACATCATACAAAATTACAAATGAACCAAATCAATATTTTATGAAAAAAAGTTAATATGATTAACACTAACTTATATAGTAGTACATCAACACAATTAAATATTGAAATAAACATATTAAATTTCATAAAACTAATGCTTGAATAATTTATAATGAACATAACTTTCTCAGATGAGTAAGGACACAAATCATTTAAAATTAAACTTTCATCATCAGATTGTGCCTTCACATTCATCATGTTTATTTTAATTAATATTACTTAAGTGAAATATGAAAAGCTTTCTAATTTTTCTTTCAATTTAAATCAAATCATCAAAAAAGAATTTTTAACTGCATTGCATTTGCCATGAAAAATGAAATATTTGAATTAAATTTGAATCATTAAATAGTGCAAGCTGTGCATGTATTTTTAAGAAGAATTAAACAATAATTAATGTATTTTTAAAAGAAATAAACTCACCGTAGCTTCTTCTGGAGTTATTCTATGTATTGTGTATCTTCCTTTTACATCATAGATAAGACGAAATAACTCATTCACCTTCTCTATTGAAATAACATCTAAAAGAAATTTAAAATTACTAAATGCTTTTCTTTCTAAAGATACAAATTTGAATATTTCATGACTTATACAGTTTCAGCAAAAGAATTATCATAATGAAGTTCTTTATTAAAATGCTAAAATTTACACTTTCAGCTGTAGTGACCACAAATTGTGATGAATCTAAAAAAATGCAAAGCAATTGTTTTAGTTACCCATAAATCCAGCCGGATAATTTGGATCAGTTCGCACTTTCCCATCGACTTTAATCAATCTCTGCATAACAATCTTTTTCACTTCACAATTATTTAATGCATATTTCAAACGATTCCTTAGGAAAATTACTAATGGCAAAGACTCCCGTAGTTTGTGAGGGCCAGTGGACGGTCGAGGCGCAAATACGCCTCCCAATTTGTCCAGCATCCATGCTTTAGGAGCATTGAGACGTTTCAAATGCTTCTTAGGACCTCGAGCCTGGAATCAACAAACCATTAACACGTCACAACTTAACCAAAAACGCGTTGGCTCTCACATGGATTATTCTTTTGCAGACAGCAAGATAAGTCTTGCCATAGCACATTTAAAACTTAAATTCAAATCTTCCCCTAAAGCTACTGCTTTCTATAATATTATACATTTGGAAACTTCTCAGAAATGAACAGGTTGTAATATCACGTATTGAATCACAAAAACTATGGCATTCCTCCCTTACTGTGCAATTGATTAATATGAATTTAAGATATTTCAAAAAATTTGTAATTTTAAAATTAGCATTAACATACGATCGGATGCTTTTGGATATATTTTTATATGAAACTCACCATATTCAATCCTACCACAGGAACCTAAAAGAGATCCATTTACCATTGGCAATACTGCTTCACGTAGTTATAACCACGATTATTTTGACACATAGATACATCTCTCAATCGTAAACGCTTTCATATTTAATGAAAGCAAGTTTTACTGAGCTTATTCAAATAAATAAAAGTTGTAAGATCAAACGGATACCGAGCGGTAGTGTCTAATACGAATAAGTTAACGTGTCCGTTCTTGCAGCCTTTAATTTAGATAAATTTCATGAAACCGAAGCATTTCGCTCGTTTCTCATGCCCAGTGATAAAACATAAACTTCATACCTTTAGATCTAAATTGTCTATACGTATTTATTATAAGTAATTAGCTGACCATCGGTTAATAATTCATGAATCGTATTTTAGAAACATTGACATGTTTCGAGTGCTTCTTCGAAAATCTCATACAGCGCAGGTTTTTATAGGCATAAATCTCATTCTGTCATCTCAGTCAGTTACGTATCTGCCCCTAAACGCTTAATGTTCTGCTTTATCATTTAATAAATTTTTTTTTATATATTTCCTTATTATTTATACATATCCTTTATTTTATAAATATCCTTACAATTTTTTTAAAAACAGTAAGGAAAATTAGAAGTGAACTATTTAGTTCATTTTTAAAAATCAACATATAAAAGTCCAACTCTGAAGAAATTTATTGTTATTTTAATTAATAAATCCATTTCTTTGCTTTTTATTCACATTCATTTCAGGAATATGTATGCAGAATGGAATGTAAATGATTTATTATGAAAAAATTTAGTAGTAAGTTTTAATATGTTCAACATGAACATTCAAACTAATTTGTAAGTCTTGGTGATACTTGATAAAAAACCCAATCTTCTAAGAATGATGGCACAAAAGCATGTGTTTTGGTGAAATCCACTGGATACTTTAAAGTGTTCAACAGTTTCTCATACAGTTGTAAAGACTTCGGGACAGAAGCTCCATTACCCTAAAAAAAAAGATAATTACTCATACTATTTTCAAATTGAAATTATTTAATGCGAAATAACCAATCACAGAAATGGAATTTTACATGTGAAAAAGAAATCTGAATCATGAAACAAATTTTAATACATAAAATAATTATGGAACCATTCATCTATTATAACTGTTATTTTAATGCAATTGCTACTGAAGCTTACATGTGTAAGAAACTTTCCTCCCGGTCGTAGTACTTGCATAGATTTATTCAAGATAAACCTAATAAAATCCCAAGCTTGACTGTAACCTCCGCTACTGTCAACAGGGACATCAGTCAAATCACCGAACACATAATCCACCTGTGAAATATAAAAAAAAAAGGAATATAATAAATAACGAGTTGTTTAAATTATTTAAACTTCAGCCAAACAATATTTCTGGAATTTATAAAAAGGTTAACTTCATTCGCTTAGTTGTTAATAGAAAATTCTGTCAAGGAAAAGAATATTTTGAATTTAATAAAGCCAAAAATCGTTTTACTGATTTACCTTTTTGCCTTGATCGATAAAATTTTGCAGGGTTACAAAACAATCGCCGACTATAATTTCGTATCTTTCTCCTTTGTAGTTATCCAAACAACTGCCGCAGGACGATCTTAAATACATTGCGCAGGCCTTAATGACAACTTCGTCCAGCTTTTGAATAAAAAAATTAAAATCAAAATCATCAGAAAATGATAAAATAACAAAAGATTTTTAATATTATCGTGGCGAAATATTTGGCAGAATGTGAAAGTCCTAAAATTACCTCAAGCATGGTAACGAACTTTGGTTTCTCTTTAAGCAACTCCCACAACAGGCATCCATCTCCTCCTCCAAGGATGATTATTTCCTTGTCTTCATAATTTTCCAGGCCTCTTTGCATAAGCGTTTCTGTATAAATCAAATCACTTTCGGACATATCTGAAACGATAGGAAAGTTGTCTCTTACATTTTTCTCATAAATTCATATTAGCGGAAACACAATTTTAAATATATAAAAAAATTTATCGATTTATATGAAAAGGCAAAAAATTCTTACTCTGCAATTCATCCAAAACCAAAAGATTCCCTAGACTTTTGGAATGGAATATTTGTACCTTTTGGTATGGAGATTTTTCTTCGAACACAACTTTGTCGAAATCGTATTCCAAAATTCTTTCATCTAAAAAAAGAAATTAATAAATAATCAAGAAAATTTCTTCACTGAATATGTAAAAATATAAATTTTGCTTGAACCAGAACTAATATTTTTAAATGCGACTATTACAGGAAAATTTTTCTACACCCAAAAATATTTAACTAAGAATCTAATGAATGATAATTCTCTTTATTATACCTAATTAATGTAATTAACAAAATTTTTTTAAAAGGTTATGGTAGAATAATAATGACATCTAATTATTAATCCCGCAGATTTAAATAATTTGGCACAATTGAATTTTACTAAATTTTTTTTTCTTTTATACATGATAAAGATAATACAAACCCCATTTTTTAATTAAAAAAGTTCATGCAAAGTTAATTCATTGTTGATTTTTGTCTCGTATTTTGCAAAAAATCAAATTAAAATTCATACATATTCATACTCAATCTCAATGAGGAAGTTAAAAAATAAAATTAAATGAAGTGCAAGAACCGTACAAAATGGTAACTTAAAACACCATTTTTTTAAGCTGTAAGCCAAAAAACTTTCACAGTTTAATTCAGATTAAAGTAGAAATTGTATATTTTTGCGGATGATGTACATCTTTTAAGGAATAATAGACGGCATCAAAATCAACTGGGCTAATTAGAATTTATTGAATTTTATTCAGAGCAAAAATGAAAAACAAAAGTAGATGTTACATCTAGAGAAACAAAAAAATGTGACAATTTTCCTTGTAAAAATTTATAATTTCCTTTCATTTGTAAAATTCATAGAGATATAAAATGAACTTTATTAAGGAGTTAATCTAAATTATTTTCCTATTATAATAATAACAATTCCTAGGGCAGAAGTGCAATTAAAAATAAAAATCTTATTTTAACTCCTGACTTTTTTTTTAAAACTTCCGCTGAAAATTCAAATTTAAGTTTTTGAGCCGAGCACAATTATATTCCAGGTAAGTGGATGAATTTTTTTAATTCCGAAAATTAGCAAATGCCAATGCATAATGAGACAGAAAAATAATCTAAATTTTTTTTAGTAACTTCGCTTTTTGCCGTCATTGCAATGCGGGCCATCATATTCAATGTAAATTTGATGTAAAATCAGACAAAATTTTCATTTAAAAAAAATAAATATACAGCAACCGCTTAATCCAAAAACCCAGCAATATCAAGTGATTTCTTTACTTCTCAATATTATTTATTTATTTACCTGCAGTAAGAAGGTATCTATTCAGATTACCAGCTCGTTTTATTGCCGGATATTTATGTGATTTCTTGGTGCCTAATCTATTTTGTAACAAGGAATCCAAACTACGAATTCTCTAAAAACGAAAAAAAATAATATAAAGCATTCTCTGTACAATGCAATTATTAAAAGTAGCAAATAAAAAAGAAACAATCCATAAAGCTCAATAAAAAAATGACTTTTATAGTAATAATGATGGATAATGTGACATGCTCTTTGTAAACTGAAAATACAATAATTAACCAAATAAAGAAAATCAATTAGTGAAAATTAGGATGAATTTTGAAAGGTGAGCAAAGCCCATGTAGCGGTGGATCATCGAACCTGATGTCGTTAAGTACACATCAATAGCTGCTCCTCTTTTAATTGGTGGCAAATATTTGCTGTGAGACGAAGCAATTGCATCACCAATTGATAATTCAAGTAATCGAAGTCTCTGAAATACCGTTAATATGGTATTAAAAGAAAAATTCGGCAATGCTCATTTCTTAAATGAATTTTTTTAACACTGTTTCAATTTCGCTTAGTGCAAGATTTTTTGGAAAATTCCCGTGGATTCTCAACATTCAAGGAGTCATCAGGATAAATTCACATTTATAACTTGCTTTTTAAAATATTCGATTGAGAAATGTTTTGGATCGAAAAAAAAATTAGATGTTGATAATCCTTCCGAACAAATTTAAAAAAAAAAACTCGAAACTAATATAAAAATTTTTTCAATAAATTCCAAACTGACATTAATTTATCAGAGATTAATTTTTATGTACGTGTGCCTAAGTTTCTAATGAAAGGCATTTAGAAAATTTCACTTTAGTTTTAGGGATTCATAAAGGCAAGTTTTAGTTTTCTTGATATTGTCAAAATAGTTTTCAAGTATAATTTCTCGGAGAGCTACACATTCATGCCTTTGTTGAACTTTTTTCTCGCTATAAATTTTTAAATAAAATATTCCAAATTATACACTCTCAATCGCTGAGTGATATTTGATTCAAGCTAAAATTCAAAACACTTCGCAATCATACATTTTTCATTAACATCATGAAAATTCTTTTCATAAGCCATTTCATAAATAAATTGGAAGCCAAATAAATGATAAAAATTTTGGATAAAGTACGACGATTTTAAAATTTTTCTAATTCTTGTATTATTAGAATTAAGATTTTTTAAATTTTAAAATTTGATAAATATCCTGATGAAACTATTATTTGAGATACAAATATATATGAGGAGAAACTTATTCGTATTTCTTGCTTTTGCTGTTCTTTACATTTATTCATAGTTCTTTTTCACATCATTTTGATTTAATTCAATTCAATATCACTTACAACAATCGTTATGTTTATTATTGCAGAAAATAATGGAGTAAAATAAAAGGAAAAATTTCAGTTCAAATTTGCATTTAAAATAATTCTTTTCTAAGTATTCTCTTAGAAAATACTTTTAAATACCTATTGATATTAGTGTGATGCAAATCATGTATGACACTAAATTTATGATAAAAGGTCTTATATTATAAATGATATCAGTTTTTCACATTCTGAACATTCAAAATTGGATGTTTGTTTAATCTTAAAACTGGTAATGCAAACTTGGGTCATATTTCTGGAGAAAGCTAGTTTCATACTGAACTAGGCTGAGTTATAAAGTTTTTAATTAACTAGAACGTAATGGAGAATCTGTTAAACAAGATAAACTACATAAAAATTAATGAACCAAACACATTTGAACAGACTTATTAAAGTAACTTGCAAGTAATGTTTTAAATTCTTAAGTATTAAAACGACTCTTGCAGATTTATATTCATCTGCATTTCACACTGGAAAGAAATTTTATAAATTTTTTAATGTATCTTCTTAAATGAAAACCTATAAAATGAATAAAAATTTTTAAATTAAAAATTAGTAACTTGATATGGTAGCAACCATACATTTTCTGTGCACTGCAATAAATTTAAAAATTTGAACAGTTTTTGAATTTGCATTCCCTATAATTTGCTCCATAATCTTGAAGGTCTTTAAATTTTACCCATTGCAAAACCTAATTTAAAATTTTTTCTTCATGAATAAAAAATTGAAATTTTGAGTTATTTTCAAATAATTTTAACTTTGTTTCATTTACATGAAACTTTTAACTCAATAATAAAATAAATATTATAAAATCTGTTCTGTAATCAATTTTTTGCTGAATTTCACATTAATATAAAAGAAATTATAAATAACTACCTCAAAACTGAGAAGTCCTTCATCTGAATCAGGTTTATAATATTCAATGTTGATTGTGATAACTCCTTGTCTGAATCCTCTTACTGTAATAAAACTTCCTTGGCTACCTAATAAGAGCATAAGAAATCCTCCATCAAACTCAATAGTGGACTCCCTTTTCAATTCAGCCACATATTCTTTGAGTGTATTCTCAATTGTTTCTTGAATTAGTTTTCTTGTTTCAACTGTTTCAAAAGATTTTGTGTCGACAGTAAAGTCTAACAGATAGGTATTAACAGCCATTTTAATAATTTTTTGTTACAGTTGAAGTTAAATTTTTCTGTTAGCAATAATGAATATTTTTAACACTTGGGCTGTAATTTCTGAAAAGAGAAAAAATTATTAATGAGATATTGAATTTAATATGAATTTAATGATAAAAAGTATTCCTGCTTTCAAAAAAATTCTACATCAGAATAAACCTGCTTTTTTTTAAAATTAAAAATCAAATAAAGTTAACTTAAAAATAAAAGGATTTATCCCAGTCTTTGAAGCTGGATAAAAAAGATTTCCAAGTGTTGCAATCCATTTATATGATGTTTGAGCATGCTTCTGAGCAACTTCTGATGATATGAAGAGATTTATATTAGCGAACTATGCTAATTATTTTAACACTATACATTATGTTTAAGGTGATAATTTTAGATGAATTCATAAACTTTGATAAAATTAAAAACCTAAAGAAACTTGATGTCACTTTTGGTTATACTTTTCAAATGGCATTTGAAAATGTTTTGTTACCATTAAACAATAAGATTTACTTATGTAACCCTTATTGTAATTTATCATATTTATGTAATATTTTCAGACTCACAAATAAAAGATATCGAAAACGAAGGAAATATCAAAATGTTAGGCAAATGAATAATTTAAAAATGTGCACCGTAGCTTAGCACAAACCGGCTTACGTTTGTGACAACGTAATTAGAGAAAAGAAGAACTAACTCAAACATTATGAATGAAATAAACTTACAATAAAAAAAATCATTAGAAAAGAAAGTTTTAAAATGATTTTTGATGAAATTAACGGTAAAAACTTTACTTTTTCAAACGGCTGGGGTTCAAAAAACTGCCGCCATCTTATTTCGGGCACAAAAATCTATCCCTGAACTCAATTTCAGTTAATTTTCGAACATCATAACTTGAACGTAAATCTTATAACTAAACAAAACATAAAAATAATGATTATTTTAAATTTTAATTCGCCACTATATTGTAAGCTTTAAATTTTAGAGATTACAAATTTGGCTCATTCTGAATTCAATACCTCGATTTTCCTTTAAACAAACGTTAATGTCCATTACTCGCATTGGGAAATTTTTCAACCCAAATGAAACGATGGTTCGCTATGTTTCCGACGTTAAGTTCTGTGCGTCTCCAGGTATATCATTTGTTTTAAAATGCTTTAAAACATTCATAAATAACGTGGTCCCTATTGCGCGATTTCTGGCTTTAAATAAATAAAATATCCTTCTTAATACCTCCTGACTTTATATCGAATCATTCACGTTCTACATTTTCTTTTGAATGCTTTGATCTATGAAAACTATAGGCTGCTTTTAAAATGTTTATTCTACCTTGTTGGAAAAATGAAAATTTTCATTCAAAATGTAAAATAAAATATTTATTAAAAATATAACGCCTAAACCATTATATCATGGTGCAGTCATGCTGAAAAATTTTCAAGCTGGCATTTTGAACCTGAAATTCTATGTGAATAGAAAAAACTGGTCCCAGAAATCAAAAATCTTTTCACATTCGTAATCGAAAGCCTTGAAAAAAAAACATTTAAGATACTTCTTTCGGACCGTAAAATAAAAATGTAATTGTAAATTAATTTCGTTAATGAAAACTGACAGATATTGAACGATACAAATTTTTTTTAATCCAAATCAGAAGAGTATTTAACCAAAACTTTAAGATTACGAAGTTCAAGAACTTTAAAATTAAGAAGAAGCAAAAATCTTTCCACATATAATCAAAATTTTTAATTTTAAAAATGCCGTACAAAAATGCTCACTATGTAAATGATAAGATTTAGTTCCGAAATGTTATTAGAAAAATTTTTACTACTAATAACATTAAATTAAAATTGTAATAGATAAGATCAGCATTAATGCCAGCTTTGTTAAATTTCATTTAACGCTTCAATAACTACTTTCATTTATAAAAAGAAATGTAAAAATACTTTTTCGAAGAGATTGCAAGTCTTAACTTTAATAATTTTAACGAAAAAAATATATTTTCAAAATATATATTCATACATATATGATTAATTTAATTGATCGCATTTAATACTATGGCATTATTTTAATGAAGTACATCATTAAAAAAATTAAGTTTTATATTCATATTTTTTAATCTTCCTTAAAATGTTAATGTTTAAGTTAAACAAGGCAATAATTTCAATTAGTTTAAAAAATGTTTATAAAACTATAATATCTTTACATATATTCTTTGTTATCATTTTATTTACAAATTACTTTCTATAGACAAACAATTGAAGATGTTTTGCTATCAATTACAAAAGTATAGAAGATATTGTGCGTCTTTTTTCAGCTACGGCTGTTTAAATGAATCACAATATTGTTGACGTTATTGACTTTATAAAATCGGTGATTTAATAAAAATTAATTCTTAACTAGCAATTAATCATTTTTAATTTTCTTTTAACGATTAAAATTAATTAATGAAACGAATTCATTATTTTGCAACAACCGGAACTTTCAAAGAAAAGCAAATTTATATACCAACTGCCTGAAATTAATTATTTATAGAAAATCAGATAAATTTAATTTCTCAAGCAAAATTTTAAAAATTATATCTTTTTTTGATGCAGTTAATTTTATGATATACATTAAAATTCCTGGATTCTTTTAATATACTAATTGGGAATAATCCACTTCATGATTCATAATGAAGTCATAGCTGGAGGTCTGGCATAAGCTTTTGGAATAAAACCATATTTCCTGGTTTTAGGAGCATAAGCCCACAACCAACCATCAACCGTCTGATTGTTCATATCTGCATATATCCAATCTCCTCTCCTAACAGAAAGATCATCAGGTGCTTGAGCCTGAAATAGTATTAAAGTTTTAAAACTAATAACTATAGCATAAATAGATATATAAAGTTAATTTTATTCTAACCTTATAATCATAAAGCATAACTAGTTCTGTTCCATGATATTTCAGATCTTCTGATGTCTGATGCCCAATAAAATTTCCATTGGCATAATTCAACTGAGTTCCATTGCCAGTCGTTGTATTCCCATTAATATTATCATTTATATGTCCTGCAAAAAATTTTTTCATTTATTTTGAGGAAAAATAATCGTATTTTTTTTGAAATAAAAACATTTAATAAGATTTTATATACGGGGGGAAAAATGGCACTTTTAAAGTCCATAACATTATTTCATAAAATATTTAATGCAAAAAAGAATGAAGCCTGAACCTTAAGTTCAAATAGGATTGATATTCACTGGTTTGGATGAAAAATATTCATATGCACTCTGTGTTTAAGATCTACTTCCGAAAAAAACATATATAAAATAATAAAATATTGTGTTCATATATGCTCTGGAGAATTAAAATTGTCTAATTTTCCTTATACCTTGAATAACGTCTGCTGGATAAACAAATCCACTTGGAACGAATCCTTCTTGTCCATCTGATCTAACAATCCAAAACCAGTCAGGATCTTCTCTGTTAAGAACAGTGACAAACTCTCCTCTCTCTACAGAAACATCATTTTCGTCTCTGGCAATAAAAGTATACAGAACGATGTATCGACCGGATGGGTTCTAAAAAATAATTTTTTTCTAATACCGAGCACAAATATTTATAAGAATATATGAGAAATTAATGGGGTCTTATTACCTTACTAAAAGGATGAATTTCTGGCTGAGATGAACCTGCACTATGAAGTGACGCTTGTGAACTAGTTAAATTCATCTGAGCAATAGTTTTTTTCTTATTGAAATTATTATTATTATTATTATTATTATTATTATTATTATTATTATTGTTATTATTATTGTTATTGTTATTGTTGTTATTACAATTATTATTGCTGCTACTGACACTACTATTGCTGCTTGTACTGTTATTACTATTATTGGTATTATTATTATTACTATTTGTGTGATTAGAATTATTTTTATTACTACACTGATTGCTTAAGCTACCATTGTTATTTCCGTTATTATTACAATTGCTTGTACTATTATTATTTGTATTAACAGTGTTACTAATATTATTGGTATTACTGGATATATTACTAATATTATTATTGCTACCATTATTATTATTATTGTTATTATTACTAAGATTGCTATTACCATTATTGTTACTATTATTACTAGTATTATTATTATTGGTATTGGTATTATTGGTAATATTGGTATTATTGTTATTATTACTGTTGTTGTTGTTGTTGTTGTTGTTGTTGATGTTTGCACAAGTGGCATTGCCACCCACTTGGCCATATTCCTCACCATCAGAATCTAAAACATTAGAAAAATATTAAATGCAAATTTCCAAGAAAAACTATCAAAAACTGGTATATTTTAAATTCTTCCTACCTGTGTCACGTGGCAATTTCTTTTTCAATTCCATTAAGTGTTGATATGAAGTAAAAGGAGTACAATAGCTATGAGGTATAAAACCTTCCTGTCTTGTATCCTGTGCAATAACATACACCCAATCATTTTCTCTGTATAAAATATTTACTATCTGACCTCTTTTAACTTCCAGCTCATCATCCACACAAGGAGTAAAATCATGCAATATAACCTGTAAATAAAATATAGACTACATTCATATGCATTTTTTGATTTAAAAGAATTTTGTATTAAGGAAAACAAGGGACTGAACAAGAAACTAATTTTAAAAATTATACCTGAAAAGGCAAATTGCAATTTAAAATATCTCTTTTCAGCATCAGAACTATAGTTAATACAAAAATTAATTTAAAATAAAAATAAAATAAATTTAAAAAAATTGTAATAATTTTTTAATTTACTAAAGTCTGAATAAAATGTTAAATAATGAAATTAATATTACTTCAATTTGACTAATTCATTGCATTACATAATTTTTGCAAAAAATAATATTTGACTGCAAAAATTTCATATCCCTTAATGCAAACAAATATTTAGGAAATTATATTTGAAATCAAAAGATACATAGAAACAAATATTGATGAAACAGGCCATGAATTAGGAAAACATTTTCATTATCTCAAAATCAATTCAATCATAATCACATTATGTAAATGGCAATGGATTTATCACAGGAGTATAAAAAGAATTTTAAGATACTTTATGTAACAAGAAGTGAAAACAATCTATTACATAACTTTATGAAGTCTAATTGCAATTATAAATTCTTTATATATGTATATATATCTTCTAGTATTTGGCTATTATTTCTTACCATTTTGCTGTCTGGAGACAACCCATTTTCCTTTTCAATGCCTACTCTAACTAAAGTTTCAATGGATGCACTTCCAGTTATCCTCCCCATTCCAGGTCCTCGGGATACATCTTTGTCTATGTCTGCAGAAGCTATAGAAGTCATCATTATTTTAAAAATTTTATACCTATATTTTAAATTAACTTTCCAGGCATATTTTGATATAATTAATATCAAAAAAGATTTCTCGACATGAGAAATTAAAAGGTAATCGAGTGAAGGGACCAAGAATTTAAACAGACATTTAAGGAATTTCCTATATGAACAAATTGAAAATCTAAATTTCGTGAAGTTACGATAATTTAACAATGAATATTAAAAAACTGGAACTATGGATACAATTAAAATTGAACAATTATTGCATTAAACACCCTAAGGGAGGCACCAGGTAACGGAATGCATTTCAACATTTTTAAGTGCAGACTTTAAATAATCCCGAGAACTCGCGTTAATCAGAGTGTATTGGCATATTTACATGTACGGAACTTATTTAGACGGATATTCAGTTAAGACTTACTTTTTTTCTTTTTTGATCTGCCGATCCGAACTGGACATAAGAAAGCCATTGCTCCTTTTCATTATTTACTCACAAACGGCCATTATCCTTTCATCGGTACGATGCAGCGCTCTAGTGGAAATTCTTGAAAATAATACAAACCGTAATATTTAAATGTTATGTGTAAGAAATATAAGATGGCGAGAAAATCTCTTGTCTTTACTCGACAATGGTCTCGACTGCATATGAAACTCTCTTGTCTTAAAAAGAAAATTTTCAGGATCTAGATAAATCAGATATTTACCCTGATATTAGTGCTAAAATTACTAATTTACACTTATTTAATCCGCTGGTTAAAAACATCCGATTCCTGTCCTACAAAAGCAACCATAGTTTCAATGGAAAATACTTATGTAGGCAATTTCTCATTCATTTTTGTTTTGTCAAAATGTAATTCTACCGTTGGCCAATGGTAAATTAGTAAAACTCATTTGAATTAAAAGTGTATCATTTTCAACGTGAAAAAAAAAATATATATGGTAAATTGGACTTAATATTGTCAGCGGTCATGTTCTAAGGGTATTTAAACATCTCAAAATTCAGATTTTTTATTTTTTTAACAACGCTTTCTCGTTTAAAATGCAAGAATTACTTTAGCATAGCTTGAATGGAACCGACAACACCATGTTATTATCGGAAACACAGTTTAAGATGTCACTTATCAAGGTGTGAATTTTTGATGTTCTAACTACTATATTCGATGTATGCAAATAAAATGAAAATGTTTGCCTTTAAAGATATTGTTCGCATTTCCCCCGAATAGATATGTAATATAAGCAGCAATGACTTGTTAATCTTTGCTCTTAATCAAACGTCCGACACTGCTGTTTTAACACTGACAATTGTATAATTCGAACTTAATTTGTATAATTTCAAGTTTTCATATGATGGCTATTGGAAGTGAGGACCACGTTAGAAACAGAAAGGCATAGCAAGATATTAGGATTATATTTTAAAACGATTTTCAAACTTGTCGAGTGAGATTCAACCAGCAAGATCATGCCCTGTTTAGGTTCATAGTGCGTTTTCGGTCATCCAAAAAGCGCTGATTCTCAATAAGATTCCTGATATTAATTCTCACCGGTAATGTTAATAATTTCGGTCATTTCCAGGATAATTTTCACAAATTACCTTCGGCTAATTCAGGAAAGGGCAAACATTTCGGTGCAGTTTTTCACTTCATTCTCCCCGAATTTACCGCTAATGGCAGAAAACGATTACAGAGTTTTTGATTTTTTAATAAATTATTCGCTTGCTTTCATGCTCAAAAGATTTCTTTTATTTTTCATTTTTGTTACATTTAACAATGAAAGTAGAGAAAATATTCAATTTATCCTCTTTCACCGCCCCGCGAAATCTGTGCATCGCTAAACAGGAGTTTTTTTTTTTCAACGTTTCGAAATGAAGTCGTTCAAACCAAATTAAAACGTAGATTTTTCTAATCCAAGTGGAGCGGATTTCTGAAGACCAAGAGGGAAAGGAAAGTAGAAGAGAAAAGCTGAAAGGAAAAAGCTGAAAGTTTGAAAAGTAAGGAATTTTCATTTGAGACTTTCCGTGAATACCAATTACTGAAATATTTCATGAAAAAGATTCTTTAACCGGGATAAATAAAGGCAAATGAGGAGTTTCTTAGCATAGAGTTGTGGGTTGCACGTCCATTAAAGCTCCACGGGTGAGCGAGAGAGATTCAACCCGAACGGGGGTTCTGCCCCTGCATAAGAGGTTCGTTTATGGTTGAAAATATCTGAATTATTTTCACATAATTTTACTAGATTGAACGGATCAACGTTTGCAGTTTGTCGTTGGCGGTCACCGGTTTGCCAAAGGTAAATGCGATCTTCAGCAATTCGAACGGAAAACCAGGAGAAATTTTAAACAAGTTGTTACATTTGCAACTGACGGAAGCGTTTGTCGATTGCGGTTTATCGAGATTTGTCAAATTTATAATTTACGTTAATTGGCGGGAGAGCTTTCCGCTTCCGGTTCAAAGCCCCGACCCACGGTGCCGACTTGGACGCAAGTTACACAACAAAAGGCTTCAAGCGGGAATACTCGCCCAAACAATCCGAATCACTGAATAGGTTCGGAATAAAATGAAAAGGTTGATGCTAAATATCCTTCAAGAGCCGCCCTTGGAGATGATTGAATCAAGGAGACACCTAATTCAAAACGGGACACTGTTGATTAAGGTAGTTAACGTTGCCGTGGCAACCACTTCCCCTAAACAAGGGATCTCGTTGAACCAATAGCTTTTCGTGTCTCCTCGCTGATGTCCTTCAGGAGAAAATCCCTCGGGAAAAGGGAAAAAGCTTCGCTTTCGCTTCGGCTTCTCCCGCAGCCTTTTCCCCGCTCGGCGGAAATGAATCCTCGGGTGAAGTTTTGGAAACTATTTTGCCACTTCCTCTTCCTTCGCTCCTCCCTCTCCGCTTCCGCCTCGCCGGAAGGAATCGAAATTAACTCGTTTCCTCGCGATCCGGCGACGAGAAAAAAATGTACGTGGACGGGAAAAAGCGAAGACTTCATCAAACGCTGAATGTAAAAAAAAAAAAAAAAAAAAAAAAACAGGAAAAAAAATTTTTTCCAGGAATTTATAAAATGTGAAAAATGAGTTTTTGATTTACGCACTGTACTATCGACGATTAATTAACAGAATTCTTTTGCAAGTATTCGGCCCCGGACAAGGGGAGAAATTTTAAAATTCATTAAATCAGTCGGGACTTGAGTGAAAATCTGTTATACATGATACCTGAGCGGCGATAAATCAGGACCGAGAGAGCCTGAGCGTAACCCACATCAGGATGGATTTACCCCGCGTCTCGACAAATCGAAACTGTGGTGCCGCGAAGCGTTTTCTTACGTTCGAATGAGTTGATGGCCGGTTACGTATCCTCCGAGATTCACATCTTCCGGTTGAATTTCGACGGAGTGAAAAATCCCGGAGGCCGCTCGGCCCAGATTGATCTCGCTTTCCCCCCCCCCCCTCCTCCTCCTCCCACCGACTCCGGGGCTCGGCTTCGGCAACCCGCGGGAGCTATCGCAAAAGCGGGCGAAACTGAATGGGCGACGACTTCCTAGGCAAAAATTTTGCGGAAAATGCCTTAAATTCACTAAATTTTCCTTTCCTAAGGTAAATTATCTTTGACGCAGTCCTCGTTAATGAGATGAAGATAAGACAAGATAAATGAGGGGACCTCTTTCAAGGCCTTCGACAATCTGCCCACAAAATCTAATTCTTTCGTCTATGGTCTCGCCGCCCGCTTTAACAAACGTCCCGGAGCCGGGGACCGGGGACCGTGCCCAAATTTTGCGACTCGCAGCGGGCGAATTCGACAAGTCGCCACGTCCCGCCAATCAATCCGCTCGGATAGGTGAAAAAGAAGAAAGAGATTTAGCAGATATATTATTATATAACGAGATACGGATGGAGCCCAACAAAGAAACGGATTGTTCGACATGACGATGTGTTTGACAATTATTAACAAAAGACACTTCGGTAAGTATAAAGGTACGTAAATGATGATGATGTAGCAGATACCATCGCAGTGAGGCATTGGTCTACAGGGGGCCACCTTTTATTATGATATTATATTGTAACAATCCATTACATTTACAGAATTCATAGTCATTGGAAGAATGCGCTGCATTCAAACCGATTAAATTTGTGGGCGAAGTGTACGTTAAATGTTTTTCTTTTTTATTAATCCGATTTTAATTTCATTTCCCTTGCGAGAAGAGGCCCCGGTTTACGGAGATTCGCACAGGGAAAATTTGAACGTTTCCACTATCATTTTCATGAATGAAATTATTTGGCATTTTTACAACGCAGTCAAACGCCGAAATTTCATTCACGTCGGCCGCTCGCGTTTCGGGGGCGGAAAAATAAGCCTTTCGCCCGAAAGGCTTTCGCGGGGCGAATCTCGTCGATGCCCGAAAGTCGAGCCTCGCAGAGGAGTGCGGGAAAGCCGCGTCGCTCACACTTCCGGTCACTTGATCGCGGGGAAATTTCACCTCCCGACGGAAGACGGCTTTCGTTACGGGCAAAGGCGCGCGGGCGCCGGCAGGAAACGCCTCGCGTAACGCGACAGGATATTACGACGTTCGGCCCTGCCTTCTTAATTGAGATGCGGATCACAATCCGGCGCGGGAAGATGAGGAGGCATCGAATCCTCCCGGGCGAGACCGCTCCTCGGTGGCGTAACCCTTAAGTTGACAATATTTATTTATACACGAATTTTGGCCGTCACCGGGATGCCTGCCACGGCCCATTTCCCCCCGAACTCTGGCACAATCCGTCGAATTCTTTGATGGTAACTTTAATTAGAATTGCCCGGGGTGGTAGGAGTGACGGGTAAGGAAAGGGACCGCCGGATTAAGGGAAATTCGTTTTCTTTTATTGCTTTCCGAGAGGAGAGGCACTTTCGGAATGCGAAGCAGAAGCCGCGGCCGCATCCGAAAGACTTAATTATTAAAACCGGAGCGGGAAATGCGGGCGAAATTCACGCAGCCATCCAGAAAGTTTAATTAACCTGGATCCTTTTGCGTTTGTGCAACCGAGATCTCGGGCGTTATCCGCGTCTGAACGCGAAGGTCGGCATCGCAACTCAAAACGAAGGAATCGATTGTTTCTCGAACCTTTTGATAGCATCACACGCTGCGGGAGACGTTTGACAATATGATAATTTAGTTAAAACAAATGGAACCCGGATACGAATCCGCCGCAATGGAGACTCGGTCACTTCCCTTCCCCCGCTTCCTTTTCCGGAAATGGAAGCGTGAGCCTGTGCCGCCGCGTGCTTCGCGCGTCGCGAAACTCGATTTTGCGTGGAGTTATTTTTACGGATGCGACGGAGAGAGGGGTTGGGGCAGATACGTTTGATATATATATATATAAATCCCGGTGCAACCGAAATTGCCAATATACATCCGGGGGCGAGATTAATGCCCCTTTGCTTTGGATCGTCGCCATTTAATTTCGCGTTCGATACTCGGCCGAGTAAAAAATCGAGCAGGGGGCTCGGGAGCGCGATTTTCGCGCCTTCCAACGGCTCGGACGTGGCCGGCGGAGGAAAGGGGCCCGCCGGGGCCCCCGAACGATTTTAAATTGGATCCTTATCTTGTCCCCAATTATGCGACAGTGTTGAGTCATTCGGAGCAAGATGAATGCGGTAAGATTTGTTTAGTAACCGTTTTCAGAGATACCCGATCTTGAACCTTGTTCCATGATACTGATGGATCTTGTTGCTCGGGAGTCCCAAGAAGTTTATTTATTTATTCCGCTCTTCTCCATCCTTTTCTCTTACTCTTTTTTTTTTTTTTTTTTTTTATACAGAAATATCCGTTGATATGCATGTGCCCGATTGGTTAAAGGCACTGAGTTACATAAATAAGAATGATTAGTCAGAGGTTGTTCATTTTTTATTTCATCCCGAGGTTTTAATATCGAGCGAAGGGAGAAAAAGCGAGGATCGCGCTCCGAACGGGGTTAGTTATGTTCCTCGAAGGAAATTTCTTGTTCCGATAAAAGTCTAGACATTTTCGGTTTTGAAATAAGTTACCGTTGATATCATCATCATTCCGGGTCGCGAGAGGAGAGGTCGCGCGATTCTCCGAATTCCTTCGACGTGCCTTAAGCGAAAATGAATTAATGGAATCGGGATCGGACCACGCGACGCGAAACCCTTCTGGGAAGGCACCTCGCTTTCTGAACGCGCACCGTCCGCTGCCTTCTCGAATTGACCAGTCACCGAACGCGGGAGCTCGACTTGCGGCCAACCGGCGAAACGCGCAGAATTGATTCCGGTTTTCGGGTCGTGGAAAGTCCCGGGACGTTAACCGCAATTTTGAAACCCGGGGGAGGGGGGGAGGGGGGGAAAAATATGCGATCTTTCGTTGCTGCAAGGTGAGAGCGCTTGCTTCACCTTGCGAATTAAAACGAAAAAGAAAATTCGAGAGGTGTACTCCGCAGCGCGTTAAATATCGTGCGAAACCCTCGATCTCGACGTGTTAATTCCGCCCAGTCCCACGTCGCAAATTGCCTCGACATTACTACAAGGAGGCTGCTTGGAGCTGGAATGATAAAAACATCACCGATCTCGCTGTTATCACATTGACGGCTTCCTTTGCATTGTGTGCGTCGGACGCTGCAGTCACTCCTACGCAAATATCTTCACGTATAATGAGGGCCGTGATGATTTTCGTTATTGGACAAACCTTAAGCGATTTATTAAGAAGCCGTTGATATGGACGTGATTTATATTACATCAGTAAAAAAATTTTCTGCGAATGTTATGCTAATCTCGTTGTGTATATCATATTTAACATGTAGTATGTAAACTAACAGGTTGGGGGATCATTTGCATTTCCATTCATTCCCGGGATTCGGGGTCCCGCGGGCCCCGTCGACCCCACAACGAGACAACCTTTCTTTTTTTATTATTAAAAAGCGAAGAACGAAATTAATTTTTTTTCTATATTACAACAACCTGAAAATCGGTTCGCTCCTCATTTCTCTTAATGGCACGTGTTTTATTAGTTTTCAACCCCTAATACGGATTTTAATAAAAACCACCCTTCTTCGCAGTCTCGACATTGTCAAGTGGTCTTTATGAAATGTTTTTATTTTAACAATGGCATCCGGTTGAACCGTATTTCGAATCCCGAAAAGGATCGTTTTCAAGCACCGTACTCGGGATGCAAGTTCAGTTTCGGCCGGGCGACCTCCCCGAATTAACTCCCGCCCGAGATCGCTCCCGGCCGTGCGATCGCGGGGCGCATTCGTCCGATGAGAAACCACTCTTCGGAAGCAGGTCATCCCTCGCAGAACGAACCCGATTCCCCCTAAAGAAGGAGCGGTACAAAGACCTGCCCAGATGGAACATTAACGAGAAAGATTAATTGGAGATAAGGTCACTACTGAAAATATTTACTGGACCAAGAAGATCAAAGAAAAATGGAACGTTGGGAAGAAGAGGAAAAACTAGATCTGATAACGAGTAGAAAAATGAAACGTTTACCAAAGGGAACCAACATCGAAATGCCAAAAATGACCAATGAAGAATGGTGTTTTTTGTCAATTTGAGGAACCAGAATTATTTATATGTACAAGGGATCGTTAAAACATGCCGACAAATTCTAAACTCGTTTTTATTTTTCTCCTTTTTTAAATATATATGTATGTAAGTAAATGGAAGGACACGTACCGCACTCGGTTTCTCCGCAACAGAATACCTGGTTCACTTTCGTTTGATGCCGGCGTTTGACTACCGGGAAACTTCCGAATTGGCGCCCTGCGTAAGGGCGTTTGCCGTACGTCTCTTCCGGGATATGTTCCCGAAATGAAAACCTTCCGCGGGTGCCGGCAGCGGCGCCCAAATTGAGCAATTCAGAGCATTTCAACGGGATGATAGCTCTCCTTTTCGGACAAACAAAAAATTCTTTCAGAAATTTTTAATATTTCGCGGGGGATTTCTTGCAATCATTGATTGGTTGATAATTTATCTGCAGGAAAATGCGTAGCCTGCAATGGAATTTAATTAAACTGCAAAACTTGGCTCTGTTTGAATGCTTTCTCGTTCTTTGGGCTATCATTGCTGAATGAAACCTCCGAAATTTATGAGGAGACTTGACCACGAACGATTAATCAGAATCCAAGTATCTCCCAACGGGAATTATTATTTGCATTTATGCCATGCTCCAACGCGATTGTGAATGACTACAATAAGGTCCGCAGATAAATCATTCGATTGTATATAAATTTACAATGAAAATTTCGCCATTTGAATTCCGCAAATGCATTTTGACTGTTGCTTAACAAACGGATAGAAAAAAGATCACTTTCGAGTCTTTGAACACTCCTGACCGAAACCCGCTTATATTTTCAATTTTTTCTTCCTTATTAATCCCAGAAAATTGCGAGAGTAATCGCCCAAAAATAAAATCGCGCCTACGGAATGGAAAGAGAAAATTTTTGCTGAGAAAGAGAAAAATTCTTTGGTTTTTCCCTTAAATGAGGAGCTCTTTTCACCAAGAGAACCTTCTACAAGTGATTAAATAAAAAAAAAATCGTAAAATCGATAAATATTTTGATTAAAAGACTTTCCCAGTTCCCACTATTCTTCAAACTTTCATTTGGTTACATTCCTGGGATTCGGATTACAGTGAAAAACTGTGCGTGAGTCCTTTGGACAAAGCGCTGAACGCTCAGGAACACGGCGAACCTGGCATCTGTCCACCAACTCGACATGGATGAGCAGCAGTCGAGAACGCTCTTCCGACAGGACAGACAGTGCGTCGGCACGGGTCAAAAAAATACCAAAACTGGGACTGAAACATGAAAAGCCACGAAAGACAAACATCATCGGATCTATAAGTAATTGAGGTTTGCACAAATGCCTGAATTTCGGCCTTGCTTAAATCTACTTAAAAATATGTTTTTCTAGAAAAGTCATAGGTCACATCCTCAGGGAAGCAGACGATCCACATGTAGCATCTTGAACCACACGTGGTTGCATCCCTGTCTGCCTTTGAGGGTTTTTTTTACACGTGGAGAAATTTCCAGTGTCCTCGGGGATGTTTCTTATCTGTTTCGGACCAGAGCAACGGGAGATTAAGGATTTTGGAATATAAATAGCGGAAAAACCAATTATTTTGCAAAATGATTACGTACGAAATGCAAACAGGGAAAAGGTTTCGTTGCACGGATATTGATTCGAAAATGAAAAAAGTGTCGGTCTTGAGTTCTTCGCCCACTCGATATTTCCAGAATTTTCTTCAAGAAACGATTTATCTTCTAAAGCAATATCCCCGAGTTTTTATAGACAAATATGAAAGTTGTTTAATTCAATTTCAGAACTTCTAATATTTGATGTGGCGTCCTGGAAATGGGGAAAATCGTGGAATCGAATTAAGACTCGATGGTAGTTCTGCAGAGCCCATCAGCGAGAATTATTCCATATCAATATATGGTAAATAATTTAGCACGGTTTTTATCAACCTCAATTTTGGACTTCTTCGACATTTTCATTCATATCGCTTCCTTGTTTAAATAAGTTGCATTTATCTCACTTCCTTATGAGATCTTTCGATTTCTGAAAAGGCATATTTGGGTTTAGGATCTTTATGAAAGTGCTGCGAAATTTAGTTACAGCAATACGATATAAAACTAAAAAAATAAATAACCTTTGAATTAAAAACGTGTTTGAATTAAAAAAGAGGAAAGCAGTCACATTAGGTGCGAAAACGAGCATGACTGATTATTTTTTTCGCAAGATCGGGCATTATTGTTCTTTGTAGCATTATATTTATTCGGGTGATGAAAAAAGGTAAACTTGTCGAAGATTAAAAAAGGAGGTAAAAAAAAAAAAGGCAAATTGCAAAGCGAGAGTTTTCAGAGGAGCATTACAAAGGGGAGGATTCTGAACAGAGAAAAGGGCGATGATTGTTTTTAAGAGTTAGATAATTGTGTAATAAATCAAGTTGGCTGCTCTGTAGACAGCTCCTGACGTCATAAATCAGTTGTCAACATTGACTGATCTTCATTTTGGATCTTCTCACAGAAACCCAGTTCACTAATTTAACGAGGGAAAATTTCTTTACTTTTCTTTTTTAATCTGTCATTGATTACACGAACTGCGAGCGGGATTAATTGGAATTAAGGCGAGGAAAATCCTTCAGAAAAATTTTCTTAAATGGCGGCAACAGCAGATGTGGAAAAGCGCTTTCTCTGCCGAGAAACATTTTTTCCGGAATATTCTGCACAGTTTCCATATCCCAGAAATAATATAAGTTATGAAAAATCATAATTTTCATCGGGAAATCTTGTTTCAAAAAGATAATTACTTTTAGATCAAACTTAGTGACTTGAAATTTATACTTGCCACTCAATTTAAGATTGTAATTTAATTTTCTTAGAATACAAATAACCCTAAATATAATTTTATTTAAGATTGAAAAACTATGTTATTATATAGTTTAAACAAAAACTGTTTCCATTATGTTGTACATGCCAAGACTAAGTAAAAATCTGAGAGTACCCTCAATAAAAAAAGTACGATACTTTGTATTGGTTTTATGTATTAACAGAAACATATTTTATACTAGTATCTTAAATTTTAAATTTACTTTTTCCTCAAAATATTCGAATGCAGTAACTTTTCCTGCTGTTAACAGAAAAATTTTATCATCATTAGACTTATACATTTCCAATCCCAATATGTTTTTTTTAGAAATTCGTAATGGCAAAAAAATCCGAGTCCTGTCTTTAAGATATTTATTTCATTCTAATAAATTGATATTCATCGATGTTTAGGATATGTTCGAAAATCTGGTTTAATATAAATGCGCAAAAACAAATTTGCATTTGTTTTTGTCAAGTGATGACAATTACGTTGATTTGTGGATGAATTAAATGTGAATTTACCATCATTTGACAAGTTTCTAATATGCGAGTTTTTAGCGTAAATTCAGTGTTTTAGACTTAATTACTAGTGTTTTTGATCTAAAAATTCATTATTTCATATTACTCTCTTGTGAATAAATATATTACAGAATAAGCCTCCGTTTTCGTTTAATTTTTTTAACGTTGAGAATGTTAATGCAGGACATTTGTGGTTAAAATTTTTCCTCCTAGTTTACTCATAATTACGAAAGCAATGAGTTAGAGTGTTAGGTTGGCATTACTTTTTTGAACAAAGCAATGCTTTTCATATTTTCTAGAATACCCGCCGTGCGCGGAAGTAAGTGCGAGTGAAAACTTACAGCAGACAAACGTGCGGCGGCAAAGCTGCGGTAAATATCACGTCGTGCATTATGACTGCGAGCGGCTTTTTAAGATTTCACTTCAAAATTCTGAAATTTGAACAAAGTTCGGCATAAAAAAATTTTTTTTCGAACATGTGGTGAGCGTGCGAATGACGCTTTAGAAAACATATTAACGAATTTGTTTAGCCACTAGTGTTTTAGTCATTTATAGTTCATCATAAAAAAAAAATCCAGTTTCCGCCTCATTACATTTAAAGACTTAATTAAGGAAAGTGACAAAATAATATGCAAAGGATGCTGCAACAAGACGGCTTTATGGACCAGATCTGCGTACTCGTTTCGTTTTTTTGTTCGTTTTCATTCTTTCCGCTCGTTATAGAGAAAAATATATGATTATGACACATTCCCATTTCCGTCACATTTTCTCCATTTTGTCCGAAAAATGCGATTCCGTATCTTAGACACCATCGCGGTTAAATAGCTTTCCGGGCTTCAGCCTGAGCTCCGTCAGCAATTAACCGAGAAAAACGCTCGAGTTTCTATTTAAATGATAATATTATAATGAAACAATGGGAGGCATTGATATTTACCTGCAGCGGTTTATTTTTCTTTAAAATTTCACGTGAATGCTTCATGCGAGCATATTAACGTCGCTTATACTCGGACATTCACCGATATTTTCAAAAATAAAATACCGAAAAAACTGTCCAACATATAACTTAGCTGTTATTAACAGTACCTTACACATTCACTCATTCTCTCATCAGATTCAAAATCATATTTTGAACCTTATAATATTCGTTCGCCACCATTGACCTAATTTCATAAATCATCACTCGATAAGATGTTTCGAGAATCAATATCGATTCATCGACCTCGATGATATTGTTTTTTTTAGTCCCAGGTGGATGAAGGTACCACTTAATTCGGTTAATTATTCTTTTATTCGTACTCTTAAATTTTCTTAAGCTGATTTAAATGATAAAATTCGTAATTAATATTTTAAAGATATTCATCGTCTTAACCGAAAATACAGTAATTTTCGGTAACAAAAATACTTTTGATGTTCAACAGGTAATTAATTTGCCATCATTGAATGCTATTCGCATAATTCATATTTCATTTATTTATTTCATAAATAAAATCTTGATGACCACGCGAAAGTTAGGTTATCTTATTTTTTTCTGTAAAACTATAAGATAATTTTGTACTGATGTTAAGACTGTTATAAAACTGGCTCATTTAAGTTCAAGAACTTGATGGACTCCTTTGTAGTTCTTAAAACCCAAAAGATTTTTACAACAATTGTGTGCTCTATTTTAAAAGTGTTCAGTGCTTCCAAAAGTGTCATATTAGTTAATAGGTGATGTGGGTTAGGTGAAAATTCGATTTTTAAAAAGCATGCGAGGAAAGAGCGAATTCGAACGCTTTACTCATATGACAGAATAAATGTTAGGGGACAAAAAATTACAAAGATTAAAATTTTATTCAAATGATATTAGCAAAGATAATAAAAATCGATTAATGTCATAAAATAAATATTCAGAATTAGAATTTTCTCAGCGGAAGAGAAAGAAATTCAAATACATTCTAAGTTTCTAACTCTTTTTCTTAATTTCTACCGTAATGCTGTGCATGAAATGTAGAAAGTTAAGCACAGTTATACTTCTCAGTAGTTAATTGAGGAGTTAATATAGAAAGAACGCCTTTGTAAGCTCACGCGAGAGGCAAGAGGCGGAGGAAAAGCCTCGCTAAACCGAACTTCCATTTTCTCCAAGTTTTCCGCCCCAACTTAATTTCCTTTCATTAAAACTAACGGTTTATGCGTTTTAATACAAATTATAATTAAATTTTCCTTTTTGAAAAGGTTCTCTTCCACCTTCCCTGCTCTTCCCACCTTCCCTCTTTCTTCTACTAACAATAATAATAATAATAATAATAATAATAATAATAATAATAATAATAATATTGAATTTTCTCTTTCCCTTGCCTACCTTTCTTTCAACGGCTCCTTTTCCGCGGAGACGTGGACATCGCATATTTTCTCCCGCAACCCTTAAATTGCCCCACCCTTTAAAATATCGATATTAGACCGAAATTAAAATAGAAAAGGGCTCACCCGATTTGTTCATCCCTTCAACCCTCAGATGATACACTCCGATTTCTATAAGAGCACCACAAACAAGTATGTATCCAATGACTTGTCTTCGATCCAAAGATTGATGATGGCCTCATCTCGAGGAGCAATTTCGATTGATGGTTAGAGGGATCCAAATAAATGAATATTCACATCTAATAATAATAAATCGATTTTATACAAACTTATTTTTTTACATAATTATTATTCAACATTGCACATAAATTAATACAATACGAAAACGTTTTTTTAATAGTAATGCGTAAATAAAGTCGCTGATAAATTGAAAAAAATCTGGATGAACGAATCCGCCTCTTATAACCGTAATATGAATCGGTTATAAATGAATTTTCGGGTTCGAAAATTGGTTATGAATGCTGTTTTAGTCATCTAGCGTTTAACTTTAATAGTTATTTTAAATAGTAGCTGAAAACAATGTATATTTGAAAAAAAAATTGCACTTGTTATGCACTGAATTACTTATTGTGGTCTAAGTAAAAATGTGAAATGTTATAAAGCTGGTAAATTTTGAAATACAATTGTAGCGCTTTCTAATGACAAGAAAGTTGTATGTTATGAAAGTGTTAAAGCGCTTTTTATTATGACAGAGTGTAGAGATAAAGTATGAAACTATTTCTGAAATAACCCAACATCTGTCTAGTTAGTCTTATTTATTTAAATTTTTCATCATCATAGGCGAAAAATCACACAAAAACTGTGCAAGTCAGATGTTGTAAATATCTAATCTAATTCGCCGTAAAAATGTTGAAATATTACATCTAGTCTGATCTGTCAGAGATTGTTTAAAAACCAAGCTTTCGACTGCGAAGTAAAATTTTTCTCCCACTGCGATAATTAAACCTGAGAAGATAACCAGCGGCTTCATTTTCAGTTTAGTTAAAAAGACTATGTGTAGGACTTGTATTGCATGTCAATGACTTACACTATATGTACACAAAATCTCTATTCTATGATAAATTCGAATCTGGTTTCGCTTTTGTAGGAAAGTTCATTCCATCCCAATTTCTATATTCATTTGTGGCCATATTTGCTCGCGGACACTCAGAAACCTCGGAGGAAAGCGAACGGTATCGCACAATTGCATATCACCGTCACCAAAAATGCATAAGACAGTTTCATTCGGTCTCGGCCATAGTTGCCGCAATGGAAATTGTCCGCTCTCCTTTTTTTTCGGCGCGATTTCACTATTTTCGGAGTGGTTCCAGCCAAATACTATGATTCACGCCATGATTTTTCATTCAGTTTCAGAACCAGTATAAATCTTTAGACGATTCTTGCACTTGGGCGTCCAATCCTGCAACAGTAAGAAGATTACATACGTAGAATGTCGAAGGTTCTAGATTTTCAAGACATATTTCAAAGTAATTGAACAGTTTCCATTTCACCTTTGTTGAAAGCACCTTTTGCATGGGGGAGTTGCCTCAGATTCTGGTTTTAAATGCATCCGAAGAAACTGGTTAACCTAAGGAAGAACCGGTATTTGATACCACTTATACTAAAATTATTTGTCATTAACTTTGACTTTAATGCGAGAGCTAATAATTTTTCACTGTATAGAGCTGTATGTAAAATAATAGCTGCTATCGATCGGGCAAACCAAGCCTTAACTTTCCATGGTCTAATCCGCCGAACCTTTTCAGCGTTTAATGATAAGATTAAGAATTTCATATTGATTTAAGATGCCCACGAAGATTTTAAAAAGAATTTGCGATGAAGAAACGGGAATTCTAAGGATTTCTAACGTGAAAAATGCGATCGCATTTTCCAGAAAATAAGAAATTCTGTTTATGAGGTCGGAAATAATCCAATCGGAGATAACAGGTTATGAAAGCTAACGTTAGATTATGATGTATCACGTATGTTTAACTTATTCGGCGTGGAACGGTTGGCGTCTTCTCTGGAAAAGAGCGATTTTGATGAAATTTTCAGTTAGTTTTCGTTTCCGACACCCATCCGCATTTCCGGCAGGCTGGATGAAAATTCATTCTTCCCGTGATTTTTTATTGAAGCCCTGGCATGGTGGAAGAAAAAAAGGAATTTTCAAAAGAAAAATTCGACGTTCCCTATCGTGGATCAAGACATATTAATGCATGATCCGAATCTGAACACCTACCCGGGAAAAACGCTAACGCTGGTGGAACACCATACTACAGTATTAGTCAGAAGGAAAAATGAAAATTTGGATGTGTGAATATTCAGGCTCAGATTAAGTTCTTTCCTCCCATCCGGTTAATAGGCAAGAAAATAATGACATAAGCTGAAAGAGAGATTCCCGGGATGCCTGCATATTTGGGAGCGGAAACGAAGCGCATCCGAAATTAATCACAATCGGCGTTCAAAATTCTTGAAAAGACTCAGAACGAGCAGTTTACAAACAAATATTTCATTGATTTGAACGGAGAAACGTACATCTTGGAATCATTAATATATTGGAAACGACAGGGACCTAGGCTAAATTCCTAATGATAAATAGGTTGTACGAATATGGCATGCCTTTTGCTTGGAAAAGAAAATCTTATCACGTGTCGATTATGAATTAAAAAGACAACGATCCCGAAAGGTCCAAACAACGTATTAAATAATGGTGTTTTACCAGATAGTTTCCAGTGCTATACTGTCGTAATTCGAACAACGTATACTGATTCGTGTTGAGAGTTTCGCTAATTGTGTAAATTTCAGTTTTCCACAATTGCAGTACCTAAAACTGGCAAATGAATTCGTCGAAAATGCCTTTTAAATACAAAGGAGAAAATTCTTTTGCGAAAGAAAGGGGTTTTTCCCTGAGGAATACCTGAATTTCGTTAAAGCGCTAGGAAGTCGGAGGATGTGACATGAGTCCCAAAAAGATAGGAGAAGTATTAACGGAAGCGGAAAGGGAGAGTCACAGTCAGACATATTGCATTCCAGAATAATTTTACGAGTGTTGTCATGGCTACCAAACTGACCGGGAACCATCGGGGAGTGGTGAAAAGGGATGTACACTTTGTTGGACAATTGCCGGGATCAATGGGGGCTTCTTTCTTAAAAGGTCCTTTCTATATTCAATTTCTGAGAGTCATGCAAAAAGGGAAAATGGTTTTCAGTTACGTCTTGGGAAAATTCTTGAAACGATATCTTCTTTGTCTTTCTTTTTACTTGATTTCCTCCGATATGGGCAGAATATTGATCTCTGACTTTGTAACATGCAAAAGTATATAACCAATTTATGTATGAAATATGTTCCATATACAATTTATCGAGAAATGAATCATTATATAAATCAAATAGCTGAATTTAAATATGTCAATAAAAGACATATACGGATTTGAATTTGATGTTATATTTTCAAAACGAAGCAATAATTAGTGTGATACTCCCATGAGGATAATACGATTCATATAACAACTATTAATTTTCATATATATATAGGTAATTCAGATATACATATATAGTAATAATTATTATATAATAATAATATACATATATGAATTTCAATAAATATTTATGAATTTTTCATAATATATTTATTTTAAAACCACCAGAAAGCAAATTTAATTTTGGAGAGTTAGTTTTGATGAGACGAAAAATCCCCATTTACATATTGTCAAGTCATCCACATGAAAGATTGCCTGGCATACTCTTTATACCAAACCACATTTTGTTTTATGTAAAAAATATATTCTGAAGAAAAACTAGAAGTCACTTAATTGCGGCAAAAGATATTTTTTGAATGAATGTCAACGACGTTAAAAGTGAAAAGAGAAAAGAATAGGAAAAAAATTTCAGAAGAAAATTTTCTGAGTTTGTCAAAGGAAAGCGATCATCATCCTAATGACAGTCGTAATGATGTCTGGAATTTTTTTAAAGCAACCGTCTATGTTCAAAGCGTCTATTTCTTCATTAATATTTCTATTAGTTAACTGGCGAACGATATGGATAAAAAGTTCGACGACAGCGACCGAAGGAACGTGTACGGACCTTTTTCCTTTCGCTGTGCTTCTGGTATGCTAATGTTCGTGACAACAACCTTAAACACGTGTCAACTGACTCGTCGTTGCATTTTTGAGCTTTACAATATTACATATAACAAAATTAATTATAGAGTTCGAACGCTTCACTTAAATCGTTCAATTATCCAAAATAATATTACTCGGTCAAACTATAATTCGCCTTAGGAATCTCTGAAATTATTTACAGTTTAACAATAATGTCAAATACTGATATTTTATTAATACCATTTTCGATTTCAGCAACCAGAAAACGTCATGTAATAAAATCAAATTATTATCGTATTTAATAGTTATTGAACATTTAATTTGAACTCCTAATCATGTTAGTAGTTTTTTTCCTAACAGATATTCCGTACATATTCTGTTTTTTATTTTGTCGTATTTATAATATATTTTTCCTTCTTTAATTTTCACTATGAAAATCCATAAATGTTACCTTATATTTTTTGGTATATTACTTTTTCATCTACTCTATTTATATCATTAAGGATAGAACAGGAGGTTCACGGTTAGCTGATTTTGGATTTTCAACAAGACTCCAAAAAGTTTTCATAAGGAAATGACATTATATCTGAATTATTCACTTGAAAACAGAGATGCAGAATTTCGTAGAGATCTTTATGCGGTTGGTCTCCAATTTTACCCTCAAAAGCATAGTTCTCCAGCTTGGAATAACCGAGGTTTTATACCGTTGGATGAATTTTCTGGGCGTGTCATCGGAAAAGCATGGCAGAAACGCACATCGCGGAGGGTTTGAGATAAAATAAATTCCTCTAGGAAAATTTCGAAAAACGGATGCAATTCAACCTCTGTTTCAATGGAGCGTAACTTGCTATTTAAAATATTTCCTCTTTGTTTTGAATAACTGTCTTTTTGTTTTTTGGTCCCTCACCGATCTTTCATTTTTCTCTGCTTAATTGATTACCACTGAGTTTTATTCAAGAAACATTTCATAAAATAATCTAAAACCGCCGCCATTTATGTCTAAATGAACTTTTGAATTGAGAAAATACAAACATTTATCCGACGCTTCCATAATGTAGTGAGGAAGATTTTCTTCTTTTTCATAGAAAAATCAACAATCTACGGCATTCAGACTCAACATCGGAGCGACGTCTCAGTACAAATGTGTTACGGTAATTTTATATTCCATGTATAACGTAAATTCCTTGAATGAAAATTTGAAAAAACTGTGTTTGGTTACAATTATAAAAGGAAAAAATTTAGTCAAGCATTTAGGTAGGCAATAAAACCACATAAAGTTGTAATTGGTTGGATTTTATCAAGAAAAATTCGAAAAATGCCATACTTAAACCAGAAGCAGAGAACTCTGATTAATGGAAGGCATTTTCTTCGGAGAGTGGATAGGTATAATTATTTTAGATAATCAAATAAATCCATGTCGCCTGTATTGATATAGGTCATAGGAAACTGAATTGTCAGAAATTTTGCTTTTCCATTCTTAACATATATTGAAGGAATAATAGCACCAACTGGACTTATTAGTTTTGTTTTAATCTGTACTCCTGAAGACATATGCATGCACTTGTTACATCTATGTGCGGACTTATATGTTTCTCACGGGTTTTCATAATGACTATTACATTTTGAAACTATTGAAAAGAGGCCGAATTGTTGTATTATTAATAAGGCAAAATCAAATGACTATAAGCTGCGCTGACATAAAAAAGGCTATTTAGCATGAAGTAATGAGTAAGGGATATATCAATAAAATGAAATAAGTTTCAAATCATTCGTGACAATGATCATTGAAATGAGCTTAGTATTGTCAGAGAGTAAAAATTGAAAGGAAAAAAAATTTAGGAATTATTATTGTTGGTAATATAAAGGAGCCAAGGAAGCAATTCTCTGCGTTCTCCATCATGGAATATACGAGCGTGATGACCTATATTACTGAGGAGGGCTGCACAGTGATATTAATACTATCTTGTCTGCAATAAATGCACACGACCAGACAATAAGAGTTTCTCCCTTTGACTTGGGAACATTTTATTAAAAATCAAACAAAGGATTCCTCCGACAGTCGCCTTTTTATTGTTTTTTATTAGTTTCCCAAATATTAGGGGTGGCAGAAACTCTTTAACAAGTGCACTCAAGTGCTAGGTCCAAATAATGGACGTGACTAAACAATTCATTCAAACCCCCTTCACAATATTGTTACTATTTGATCTTTCCGTTAAATAATTTGTACCAATATTGTCGGAATAAGAAGGGTGACTTCCGCAAAGCGTTGATTGTGGATTTATGGTAGAAAGTCAAATAAGTAATAAATATTAGTATTCGATTAATAGTACAGATCACTTCTATTAGTTATTTAATGTTTAAAGTCAAAAATATTATTTTCATTTCGGTTAATCTAAAGAAGAAAAAGAAATAAGGAACTAGAATTAATATCATGTCACATTATTCAGGATCATGAAGTATTAAAGAAGTTTGTAATATTTAACAAACAGTGCGGAGAAATTAATTACAACTGAAATAAAGGTATGAATAAGGCTATTTTGAGAATCCTATTAAGAACATGCGAAGTGTCCATGCATTCTGTGCCCTGCAACTTTATTCATGTCATTCATGAAATTTTCCACAATGGTTTCCAGAAGTAAAATTAGAGCTTGAACATAATGAGGATATTTTATTTTTCCAAACATATGCAACTGAATAAGTAACTCAAAATGCTAATATGATTTCGCTTCTAAAGAGTGTGCTCTAAGATGAATAATCGTTATTGCGAGGTTGACCTATTGCATACGAGGGTGAATTTATTAAACTTTCCACTTTCAAATAATCCACTTCTTTAATTCGAATTTCATCTTGAAAGCGAAAACTTCAATCAGTGTAATTGTCTGTAATTATTAATCTTATAAATCATGGCAAGTCTCATAATTTTCGCAGCGTAAACGCCGTCATCCATCTCATAAGACAATTAATCAAGGCTTGTGACCGCTGCTAATGTAAATTAATTTCAAGCAATATCTTTTGACATAATTCACTCCTTTATTCCTTGATACATTAATATAAAATTTTAAGGATAGTGTTCTACAATTGGCATTTACATCGTTGGGAAGACTTTGTGGAGTCTGCAAAAATCATCACATTAAAAATATTATTCAAAATAATTTTCGACTCCATTGTGACCACTCATTTCCTCGTAATGTCTTAACATATAATATTTTCCAAGTTTAAACGAGAAATGCATTCGCATTTCTCCGCTTCTATTTTCCGTTCACGAAAATAATAAAAATTCCTGAATCTAATGAATATTCATTAAATGCAAAGACGTAAAATGCAAAACTCGGGCAATTTCTAAAGTATTCATCGAGGCTCCAACCAGAAAATAAAAAAAAAAATTTTTATTTTCCACATAATTCCGATTATATTCGTAGTATGGTTGTCTGATTTTTCGACGAATAATAAAATTATGGCAATTCCATGCCCGTAAAAAGAAAGGAATCCCAATCATCGAAAAATGTATGCGAAAAATAATCTGATTTTATCTGACTTTCATTGGAAGAGCGAAGAATCAGACATACAATTTACTGATTTTTGTCTAAATTGCTGTTGGTCGAAGCAGCCGAAATGTGATCTACGGTTTGGATGCCCGTGTGGTTTGGTCGTAAATAAGGTCAAGGAATCAGGTGGTGAGGTGACTTGCAGTGCAACTATCAGTGGAGAGACTTGGTCAGGCAAAGCACCAAACTACCTCAAATTCCTATAATTTTAAGTTAACTTTTATTATGTTGTTAATGTGGATTAGATTAAATTCTGAGATTACTTAATTAACCAAGCCATTTGCTACTAGTAGAGAAGGTCAGAATCTGTAGTATTTTTATTTCTTACATTGTATTTCTCTTTTTCTGACTTCTGAAATAACTCTCTCGTATTTATATTGGCTGCTCATATCAAAATTTTAGAACGAAATGGTTTCTTCGTTCATTCCGTATGCTGCTTAGCTAATATCAGAACGACCATTTTCGACAATCGAAATCATTAACATTTTTCCCTCGCTAATTGCCAGCAAGCACGTTTCTTAGATTATTACTTTATTTTTACGATAATCTAATGAACATTGACTTGAATATTTAGGAACTAAAGGAAGGGTCACTAGAATATGATAAATTATGTTATCTTATCATTGGAATATAACCAGCGGCAAGAGAAGAGGAAAAAACTTACCAGACATAGTTGGATAGGCTGAATAAGTCGACTCGAAATGCGAATGAGAATGAGCAGTTTCATGAAGACGAGTAGTATGCGATGGTGTCCACGCATCTTTCCCATACTGGGGCGCCAAACTCGCCCTCGGTAGCAAAAGACCTGAGTATTGCGCCACGGTGTTGTGATGATGGTGGTAGTCATGCACCGCCCTGAAATGGACCAATTACGTATAAAGCCTCGAAGTAAATCAATAAGGTTGATAATGAAGTAGACGATATGAAATTAATTAACCTGTGATGGTGCGCCGCAGCAGTATATTGTTGGTAATGCGTGTGCCAAGGATCGCCTCCCGTATGTTGGTATTCGCTGTATAATTCGCCATGATGAGGCATCGACATGGTCGGGTTTTGGTAATTGCTATTCCAAAACGAAGGAGGAAAATTTCTAGATGACATGGGAGATGAATCTGTAAAATAAAAGGAGTGTTGAAGCAATGCCAAAGCCATGTGGAATTTCGCGGTGGATGCCTCTGTCCATTTACACAGCAATAATAAACTGATTTTTGTATTTTTAAGAAGGATAAATAATTGTAGAAGCCTCTATCCTGCGACTATAAGTTATGGGAATTTTAATTAGGAGATATGCGGATTTCTGTATTACGAAATAAATGTTTCGTAAAGCTCGGCAGTGTTTATTACGCGATAGCTACTTCGAATTGGACGTTCATTACGCATTATCGCAATCGTGGCTGTTTTCCGGTAGCAATTACGATCACGTATGAACGGCAGCATTCTTAATTTTCTCGAATGCCATTTTTTCGTTTCTTTTGATCAAATAAAGCTTAACATATACGCACACACGCATAAATAGGTATTCAAGCGAGTGAAACAGCGTGTAATTTATTACATTACTTCATGGAGTTAAATAATGTAGATACGCTTTTCTTAGTACACAAGATGAAGAATCACTAAGCAGAAAAATCACTTAAAAATTTTGCGATGATAAGGATGTGTCCAACGCGATACTGCTTAATTGCATGATATTTTACGTTTGTATTAATTCATTTCCCTTGCTCAATCAAACATAATGCCGAAGGAGAAAATGCAAGGTAAAGGGTTACAGGTTGGTTTTAATGCTTATGAAATTTGATTGAAAATTAATAATCTTCAAGAGAAATTATCTTTCGGTAATCATTTTAAAATAATTTCATTTAAAGTTAACAAACCTTTAGAACCTGAGGAATTTTTTTCGGAGTAACTAAGTGCACGAGAAAAATGTTCATCGACAACTGCGGCAACGTCTCCCGTGTAATGTGTAAAGACGACGCAGTTTGCAGAAACATACTGGGCTCTGGAACTGGTTGAGCCTTCGTCGTCTGAAGGACCATCTTCGATACCTCCCCCTGCAAATAAATCAGAAAATAGACGATTGAATGGACCACTAACTCCATCTTTGGGTGACCACAAAGGCACTCACCTTCCGACGAACCTCTTATATTTTCTTCTTTTTGCCTAATCGAAGGTGATTCCGGTGAGTTGCAGGGTCCCGAACTCCCCAGGGATTCGGCACAAGATTGCTGACTATGGCCGTGATGCGACAAATAGGAACTGCTAACATCAGTGCTCAGATTCGTTCCCGCCAAGTTAGAATGCACGTGGTCTTGAAAAGTTCGTTGGACATTAAGCTGTCGGATAAAATGAAAAAGACAATGATAGTTGAAGCAGTGATTGTTATGAACGGCAAAGCAAATTTGAGAGGCAGAGACGTCGATTTTGTCTATCGTATCCTTTCTTTACGAGCAAAGATACCGATCAGACAACGTCATCTAGTCACACAAGTTGCCCGCATCCTTCATTCATTTGGTATCGGCGAAGCTCTTTTCGAGGAGGCCTTTCTTTTCTACCGTTTCCACGCATATACGCTCCGCATTCTTAACTGCAGTTAATGGATTTAATAAGAGGAATACGAATATAAGGAATTTCGATCAGTCTCGCTTCATTCCCCTCGTTTCACAAATTCATTGGGAAAAAAATTTCATTTAAAACACCCCATTCGACTGTTATAGGAGGAGGAAGTACAAAACCCCTTAGAATTATCCCTCCTATACCCTTAACCTTTCCATTATCTCTCCTCATAAGTGAAACTGTAAAAAGTAATAAAAATAAGATTTTTAACAATAATAGCATATATGCATCTTTGCATTATATGTCCTATCAATTGAGATGAATATGCTTCATATCTCACTTAATATGAGGTAATAAAAATTATTCTTTTCATCAAGTGTTTTTTACTCACGTTTTAATGAATATTACATAATTTTGCATAAAACATGGCTTAAAACCTCACTTTGAAAGCCATAAGAGAAAAAAACACTGTAGACAGAATCTCCCCCAATTACTTTATGGACTTTATATTTATCGTAAGAACATCTAATTTCTCCCCAATTCATTGAACAGGTTAATATTCAAATGAAATCGGTTCCTGAAAATTTTTATTATCGCTGAAGACAAGCTTCTATTGATTTAATACGATCCAACTCCATATTATTTAATTTAAAAGTTGAAATGAAAAATAAAATAACATAAAAATACATTCCATAAAGTTTTATAAAAATTTACGATTCATATGACTAATAATTTCTTTTTATGCTCATTATATATGTCTAGCCAATATATCCACCTTCTTCATCTACATAAACCTAAATATATTATTTCTTACAAACTTTTATAAATATATTCATACGCATATGTGCCCATGTTATAAGGAAAACGATGTTGATTGCTGTGTAAAACTTACAAATGAACCCGCCTTTTGAGAGTTGCCGTGATTTACGGTCTCCCATGGTGCAGCCTGATATGTAGCAATAGCATGAATATAAAGATATTTGACTGGTCTTCGGTTCTTGCCGATCAGAATTCGATGTTATCAGTACATTAAATTGATGGAATCAAATACCTTTGTCTTGTTCAATTATAAAATCGAATTCTGATCGATTTCTTTTTTATTCTTGCAAATTTTTTCATCTTCTGAAGAACCATATTTTAATAACATTAAAATTTTCTCAGCGAGAAATTAAATTCAAAATTTAAAATAGCTCGAAATTCGTAAACAATAAGAGAAATGTTTATGAAACATGAATTAGTTTTTGATCGTCTAAGTGTATGAGTTGCGTGAAATACATAGAGCAATGTTGTATATCTCATTTAAAAACAGTTAAGGCCGATCCTTTGAAGTATTTAAAAGTTAAACTGTTAAAGAGCGAAAATCTACACGTGATCGCTCATGAATTAAAATGTGTAACTGAAATGTTTAAATGCAAAAAAATAAAAATTTATCATTATGCAAAGTTCGTTGCATGAAAATATATGAAAGGTACAAAAGGCGAATTAGAACATTGTTATCGAATAGATTTAATCAAGGTAATCATGATGCTGAATCTCGTCGCAGTCTTCATTTAGTTTACGATGAAAAACGCAAATGAAAAAATTTGTCACCATTGTTTTCGAAAGTTTCTTGTTTTGGAAACCTATCAGATGAAAATAACCAAGAGCAGACAAACATGCGTCAACATTTGAAATCTCCGAGTGTAGAGTACGGATTAAAAACAAATTTAATGCAACTGGTTATATGCTTAAGATGCATACTTGGGTACTGCAGCAGTTGTTTAGAATTTGAACACGTGTCAGTGTGTGTTTCATTATTAGCTCGAAAAGAAAGAATTCTTTTTTGAAGTCAAATATTGACAAATGATCCGAAGACGAATACCTTAAAACAACCGATGAAAAAGAAAACCATCAGCAAATCGATCTCAGAAGAGGAATTTCATCCGAATCTCATATAAATTGAGTCTATGGGGGACATTAGAGAAATCACGTATTGAATGCTTTTAACACCTAATAAACGAATGATGCAAAAAAACTGCTGTCAACATCAAGCAAAATTGTTCGAAAAAATACAGAACAAAGAACAATTCTAGCAAGTAGAACAAATGTAATTTTTCACCACGACAATTCGAACTTAGATGCAAGCAATATGTAAGGTTGGGAGGCTCTGATATATTCTGCTTATTTATCTAATGTGAAAGTTGCAAATTTTAATTTTTTTCGTGCTTTATGGTGATATTTGATAAGGGAAAAATTTGAAGTGTTGAAGAAGTTGAAAATGGCTTAACAATTTCATTTTTATTTCACAATTCCGAAGATTTTTAGGGAATTTTTTACCAAAATGTTGCCACATAAATGAAAGAGGTTTATTAATTTTTGAGCAAAAAAGATTAAAAAGATATACCCATATCCAATTAAATAAATATTATTAAATCAAAAAAAGAATTTGTTTTATTTACTTGTTCAGAAATGAAATCCAAAATATAGCATTAAACGCTTAATCATTAATTATGATAGGCTTGAATAAATGCTAAACACATCAGAATTATCGATTTCAGTTACATGTTTAAGGCGCAGAATGGAAAAATGAAAAAGGGAGAAAAAAGTATTGAAGATGATATAATAAACAAAATTTGATTGTAGTTTCATAAGACGCGCATTAAATATAAAATTCCTTCGTGGCAAAAACCCTGCAAAAGACTTGATTTTTGAGCTGCTGCATTGGAAAAGCTTTAGCTTAAAACCAAAATTTTAATAAATATTTTTGTATTAAATAAATTTCAATATTGTCGAATTTTTTGCTTAGACTGCGAAAATACTTTTGAAAAAGGAAATAATGAGAAATTATTAAATCAATAAAATGAAAAGAGTTAAGCGTTCTGGAAAACTTCTCATTTAATTGGATAAATGGAGAGACCTGCTAAGAACTGTGCAGCACTTCCGTATCATCTATCCGCTGAGTTGTAAACCACTTATTTTCTTAATGCTTAAAAATCTTTTCAAAGCTGTAAGCAAAATGCTTTTGATATTCATTTTATTTTATCTTACTTTTATTAATATTTGTCATTATAATTTCAAATTTTGTCCGTCCAGTTTAAAAGTACCTTCTCACCTCCATATCGTATTCAAATCATTTCTTCTTACACAAATCTCCCGTATGTACTAACGAAAGTATGATGTGCAGCATAACCTAATCTAATCCGAAAGAATTTGACCTCTAATTTCAAAAAACGATTCCGTTTTCAACTACCGGTTTCCATCGACATTCCTCTCGCAAGATTTCTCGTAGCGTTTTAAATCGATAAATCCTTGTCATTCTTGCATTTTTCTTATAAACATATAATAATTTTCATTATATTTGCTCATGCAAGCAAATCAGAACTCCCCAATAATAGTTTCCCCACTTTATTCGCTATTTCTGAAAGCTCAAATCCGTTACAATTAATTTTCATTTCCAAACTGATTCAAGTGTCAAATTTTTTCATTCAAACGCACATTTCGAGTGAAATTTCTTTGCTTCTCATCTTTACTCCCTTTGTTTAGCTGAGAAACCATATATTTCAAGGACTTTATAAAAAAAAATTAACGTTTTCATAATTTCTCTTCTCAAATTTAACATTTTTTTAAAATTTTTTTCACACTCGAACGCGACCAATTTACAACGGCGGCCATTAATAAAAAACGAACGTTAAAAAAAATCGTTTTAGCGCAATATTTATAAGTTGGCAGTACTGTTTTTTAGACAAAATTTTTATTAGTCTACCGGCAAAGCATAAGGTTAGGTTCATTTATGATATTTAATTCAAGAATAAAAGCAATGAAATAATCAATTGCTAATTAATCATTTGCAAATTTTTCGATTTGACGGTTGCGTGAACAGAATTTAGAGGTAAAAACGCTTTTGAGAGGAATTTTCTCTAATTTTTTTTACATAATAACCAAATAAATCCAATAAAGGTGACGTTTTGGTTTTCTACGAATTTAGAAATTAGTTTTTAATTCGTGAACAAAGGGTATAATTTTCAAACTTATAAAGCTCCAAACTTCTTAAGGGAAAATAATCGCTTTTAGTAGTCTGAACCTGAGGAAAACACGAGAAACTAACCCATAAAGGATGAAGGAGAAACCACAACTTGCGGAAATATTTATGGGGATAATTTAGGAAGAGAATGTTGCCGAACAAAAGTGAGTTTGACATAATAATGAAAAAATGGCGGAAATAAGATGAAGAACGAGTCATCTGCTTTAAATGGCTCGAATAATTTACTTAATATTTTTAAATTAAATATTTATAAATCATTTGACGGAGTCATAACCATGTCACTCCGCGATGAAACTTTTTTTCATTTCTCTCCTTTTTAATGTTATCCAACTACTGTTAACTAACCGTGTAATTAAGTATATTAATATTCTAGGTCTTTATTCGATAAAAATAACGATTACTTTAAAACGTATTCGCGAACTCAAAAATTACTGATCTTGGCATAATGAAATTTTTTCTTTCTCACATATTAGTGGAAAGAAAATGTACGAGAATAATTCCACTGTTAACATTGTGCTGCGCATAATACCCGTGACACTTACAGAATGATTAGATCAAATGCCTAGTTTGGATCAGATCTTATCCACTTCTCCAGATTCATTGTCTGCCATCCGTTTTTTAGAGTGAGTACGTGAACAAGTATTGCAGAACGAGAGACATACACTTGAATAATGCATGCAGACGTATTAGCTTCATATTGTGCCTCGATCAAGAAAAGTCTCTCTAACACCTTAATTCAGGTAGGACCCTCAAATGGTCCCCAGATGGTTGTTACACTTCTATAGGCCCCAAAATCCGTCGACAGAATTCACAAATGAGGGATGAAACTGGCAAAGATTCAAGACTTAACAGATGCTGTTAGCATGCGTTGGAATAAAAGTCTCCGAGACACATATGATAATCGACCCTTGCAATAATATATTTTGGGTAGGACAAAATTAAGGAAGACAATTGATTGTCTCCCGTCGGATTTATATTCTCTTCTTTTTTAAATATAGAATGAATGTAAATCAGGAGGCTTTGACAAGATCTTTTTTACTGAAGGGGCAACAAAAGCTTTTCATTGGGGCGGTCTCCGAAACCATTAAAAATCTTTGGAAAATCAGTCCAGATTCCATACCCCTTCTATCGCCTCCGCTGCGATCTCCACCGAAATTTTCATCATTCATAATTGTCGGCATATATAAAAATAAGGAATTCCGTTCTTTTTTTTTTTTTTTTGTCAGCTCATGTGCATCAACTTAAATCGTGGAAACTGCTCGAGAAGTTCAGTGTTTAATAAATTTCAGAGAATAATTCAGACATGAATATATGAAGTGAGATATTGCATATTAAGGGATCACTCGATCGTATTAACTTCTAAAAGAATCTCGCGGAGAGTTTCCCCCGAAAACCATTTTGGGTTAATTATTCGCCCCGTTTTGCACTGTGGTGAGTCATTTATTACCACGCTCCGTGAAATATTTTCATTAATATCTTCACAAACGAATTATATTAAATGCATTCCATGCTACCTAATAATTCATTATCGGTTGGTTAATTGAACAATATCAAGTGTAATCCAAGATTTAGCTTTGTCCTTTTCGATTTTCAAATTAGTTTGTTCCATCAATAATAAATATATATATTGCACAAAAAAAAAAATCGACAGTAATACCGAAATACATATCGCAGTGAAATCCATTGGTGCTTGCATTCATCCAAGACAATTGTGGAGCATGAGCTGATCATAAGGGAGGAAGTGTATTCTGAATGAGAACTTTATGATATGCATGATGAGATTATTTTTTTATGAGGCTCTCAAGCTGAACACGCAAATATTTGATGTACATGATCATATATTAATATTCGCGATTGTAATTTTGTTTAGTATTGGGGGTTCTCGCGTCATTTTGCCAATTTCTCAAGTTTAAAACGCCTGAGCAAGATAGCTATTCTCTTTCGATCGGCTATTGTAAATTTGTGATCCTAATTTTGGGTTAAAAGCAAGATGCACGCGAGATTTTCGGGAATGGCGACAGCGGCCCAATCTGCCGCCTGGGCCAAAGGTTAAAAGGATCGAAAAGAGTATTTTGAATCATGATTTATAACATTTTCTTGATCAGAGAAGTTGTCTGAAAAGAAAATTTTGCCAAAGAATTTCAAGTTCAACATTTTTCGAATGCCGAGGGATAATTTGGACACGCTCAGAAAAATTAGACTTGATCCGATTAACGTTTTCTGGTTTAGCACTTTTCCTTACAAAACTACAGCGGGGATGGTGCTGCACCTGAACCGCAGCTTCCCTTCCTGCCATTTATTTAACCTGTGACAAATTAGGTAATCCATCAATGAAACTGCATTTGACTTCTACCCCACGAGAAATTTATGGATTTATAATGCAATGACTTGATGTATTCAATTTCAAAATCCTACTCTTTAATACAAATACGAAGGAAAGAACTTCACGAATCATCATGAACCTTATTTTAACTGCACATTGTTGCTTAATATTTGCCCATTTCATATTAATAATTGATTGGATTGATCTAAAAAATATATTGCGACGGAAATTTATACCGGAAACATTGGAGACATTCATAACTCCGATATAGTTGATTATAAAAATATACAATAAAAAGTATAATATTTGAAGATAATATATCGAAGCATTATTTCCCTATTTTTAATCGGCATGCAATTTCTTGCTTTTTTTTTCTAGGTTTCAAACGGTCTGATTTATTTGGGCCATTTATTTTCGAATCGGTTAATCGATTCAAAAATATATATGTAAGTATTTAAATTTAACTAAGCCCGATATTCTTTCTGGGTCTAAGTTTTGGAATATGCGCATTATATCGTTGTCAGATATATATTTTACGGATTGTAATATTACACGAATGTATACCATTGGGTCAAGAATTCTTTTCCTTCTTTAGATAAAGCGCAAAAGCTAAATAATGGATCATAACAGTCGGGAGGAAATTTTCCACTTCCCTGAGATGCCACAATCGAATCGGTATCGAAAAATCTTTAATACCAATCCCGATTTTTGTTGATACCAATACGGTATTCGCTACATTTTTTGTGTGGAAATATCACTTTAGATACCGTCGTGATGAAGTTACTTTTTATTTAGGTACTGGAGCAATTTTGTAAAAACGTTTGAAAAAGTTACAAAAATTGTGATGTACACGAATATACACGGGGGAGAGAATGTAAATGGTCTGAATCAGCCCTGATTAGAATAATTAACGGAATAGAATTATTTAATTAAGGATTTACTCGTTTTCTGAACCGGGTCCAATTCGAATTTTAACTCATCAGACGGGAAAACGACATCGATTTGTCTGCCATAGGCGAACGTCTGTTACTTTTATCACCACAATTGTCATAATTTAACTATTTTCAACATTAATTATGAAATCAATGAGTTTTAAGATTCCTCTTGTTCCCGATTTAGAACTGTCATATTTTTTTGACCAAATTATAACGTTTGCAATGTTTGAAATACACTTAAGGGTTTTTGCCATGTCTACAAAATATTGATGAAAAATACTAAATTTATATGTGTATAAATTTGTAGATTTAAATAAATTATAACTTATTTTATGATCGACAATATTGACTTCATTTCAATTGAAATGAAGTCATTCATTCATTCATTTCAATTGAAATAATCTCCACAATGAATTCTAATATCTATCTCATCGTCGGGAACATAGGTGAAATGGAAAAAACAATTTTTTAAAAAAATTTGACATTCAATAAGCTGTCTCGCATCCTTTCGATGGTACCTGATATTATAAATATAATTTAAAAGACAATCCTTGCGCGTCTGTAGGAAATGAATATATCAGAGGATGTTACACGATTTAAAGGAATTTTCAGGTTAAATGTGCAATTAAAAGGATTTAAGATATAATTTTCTTTAAGTTAACATGTTATTTGACAAAAAATTATTATTGGAGACCAGAATATTACATAGGGATTTGGAATATTGTGAAGTTAAGAAATGAAAAAAAAAAGCAGAATATATTGTTTTTTGAATATTCCAAAACGTCATATTTCAAAAGGATAAGGGCGAAATTTAGCATCAGATTGAAACAAGAATGGAGCCATCGGACCAACTGAAAAGTACAATGTAATTAATTCACTGATTCTTAATATTCAGACTGTAGAATCGGCTCGATCTCATAAACCAAAATGCAGATTTTGGGTTTTTTTCTCCTTGAACAGGGAACTGAGAGACATCACTTTCAAGGAGAGTTGGAACATTTTTGTGAAAACAAACGCATAGGTGTCACACCAATTTTGGCTTTAATTGAAGAGTGGAATTGGGTAAAATGATTATGAAGAAAAAAAAAATCATTTTCGCCATTCTGCAATAATTTTGTGGTTAAGTTTAAAATCAACGAAGCACCTTTTCCAGATGCAGATATTGAGATACACTTATGTGATATTAAATTCAGGATAGCAGAAAATAAAAATAAGATTCAGCAATAACCAATTCGGATCTTTCAAAGGCCTAACCAGGGATATGGTCCAAGTGCATTCTGATTTAGGCGATATCACCGAAAAGTCAGAATGTTTGCGCCAATATAAGATTGAATATTTTGAAGGAAGCACTTGAAGCCTACTTCCTCCTCCACTTGCGCTTCCTCCTACCTTGTTTCATCCCTTTAACTTGATATAAAGTCAAACTGTCTGTAAGCAATGCGGTCTGGAATGTAGAAAGCTCGAATTCCTAACAAACTTCCCTCACTACCTGCATTCCAAGCATTTCTTCAACCCTTTTTCTTTTTATCCAAACTTTTCTCCTCTCATTTATTGTTGCGGCAAATATATCATTAGAAGGTTGTGTACGGAGGATGATGAATTTTCTTTAAGTCCATCAAATGCTTTCCCTGAGGGGAGCCGCGGAGCTTCCTTTGCCGTGCTACTCTCGTGTCTTCATCTTTATTTCGGCATGGCCCAAAGGCGAAAGGAAAACCTTTCACCTTTCCTCCCGACCTTTCCGCTTCTCTTTCATCCGATTCAAAAATTTCTTTGGAAATTTTATCGAATAAGTTGAAAAGGAATTAATTAAAGTCTTTCTCTCGCCGGTTTATACATCCTTTATATTAAAAAAGTTTCCTTTGGAGTATCATTCCATTTTAGTTTTAAGCAGATGGGAAAAGTGTTGCAACACAGCATCTTCTACAGTTCGATACATCTAGAGATTTCTTTGAGTGTTTGCACTTCAAAGTACATAAAGGGAATTCAAATAAAAACTATGAGAAAAAAGAAAGCGTAAAACCCTAACAAGGAAAATTGACCAATCCTTAAAGTGAATGTCAAAATTCATTTTTATACTAAAATTGTTTTTCAAATTAATATCTATCCGTTTCAGTATTTTTGTTAACTGCAACCCATTTAAATCGGAGATCTTAAGATGGAAAAACAAGAGGAATTGCTCTAGAATTTAGCAGCCAAAATCTCATTATTAAGAAAGATTTACGCTGGACCAAACATTTTGGATTGATAACTTTGCTTTTCGTCTTTATTAATCTTCTCTTCAAAGAGGTCTTTTCAAATTGTTTAGTTCTCATCCGATCCAAGAATTTTCACTATTTAAACTTGGACTATCCCAAAAATTTGATGCTAAATTCTATGCCCGTCATACAAGGTTTTTGAGAAAGCTTATGAAATTATTAAAGTCTTTCGGACTTTACTGTAAGCCGATCTGAGAAGGACCCTCATATCAGTCTGACTATTCGAAATTTTAACTTAACCAATTCGCGCTATTTATGGTTCGATTTTATTAATATGATAAGCTGTGTTAAAAAGCATGATCATTTAAATAACAACAATCAAAGGTCGACGCGGATATTAAGTGATCACTAACCCGATGAAATAAACTTGAAAGTGACAGGTATTGCAGTATGTTAAATAAATAGCTAATGAAAACATACCTAATTTTAAAAAAGTTAATACAGCAAAGAAAATTTATACATTACAAAAAAAGCTTGGCAACTTTTTTTTTTAATTTTTTAAATCTTATATTAATTTCTAATTAATTTTATAATATATATCGGCATAGATAATATTATGAAAGTTTTTGTAGCTATTTGGCGGAATGTTTACTTCATTAATTAAGCAAATAATTACATAACTGCTTATTAATTATTCACTTCAGCATTGTTTAATATAAATATACAGTTTAAAGATTAAAGGTTATGAAGGTTTGTCACTGTAATTAGTTTTATTTTTAAGAGATCTATTTCAGAAAAATGATGTTAAGGGTTTAGTAGCATGAAATTTTATCAATTTCACAACTTACCCTATCGTACTGGTGAGTAAATGGTGATGGAAACGTTGGTCTGGGTACAGCAGCTCCCGTACTAGCTCTCTGATATAAATATGGATAGTAAGCCTGATACATAACTTCCGGACAACTCATAGTCATTTTAATTCAATCCGGATGAACAAAAACACATAACCAATCAAATTTCTTTAGCTATCAGAAATTATTCACTCAAAATTCACTGCATCAAACGAATAAGCGATCAACACGAACACACTCATATTTAATGAATAATTTATGTATTATCACGATGGGACGAGTTAAATGCGAAGATTTTTGTATTAAATCAAGTTTTGACATAATTCGGTTATGTTTAAAGCGAATGCGGACTCTCCTTTATGGAATTGTCATTTCCCGCCGGATCACGATCTCACCCACTGTTTAACATATCCCAGTCGAATCGTGTTTCTCATTTTTATCCGACGATATGCAGTTTATTTCAAATGGAATGATCCTCGTACGTCGGCACGGAAACACGATGTTGCGCGTTAAACGTGCATTCGAATTGTGTGCATTTCGTAAGAGAAAAAAATTAAACCACAAACTTTTGGCCGAATATATTTCGCTTATTCTTCGCTTATGAAAACGATCAAAACTTAAGTGAAAAGTAGAAGAGCCCGCCTTTGCGTTGATGAACCAAGGACCGCATCAATATCGTCGCCATTTTGAAAATAATCCTCCAATCCCGTGGGTCCATTTGATCGGAATCGTCAAATATCAAAACGTTCCATCTGTTTCCGTTCTATGCTGTCGTTAACCCCGCAATGTTTTAACACTCTCGGCAGGGTTGGGTCGATTTATAAATTTTGCCATTTAGCTGCTTTAATTTTCTTCAAAGTTAAAAATTGCGCGTTTAATTATATTCCCGCATGAAGAAAGGTTATTGTTTTATACAAATTAAATCTTCGCCGTATGATTGCAGTTCGATATTTCACATTCATAATAACAATCCTAAATTGAGCCTGGTAATTCAAATTTCTTCACTTCATTTGCTATTAAATAACTGTAAGGAATTCATAAATACTGTGATTGCTTAAAATCAATACTATGTAATGGAGACATACGTAAACCACCGAATAAAGTAATTATGGCATAGCACTTTAAAAAGAATTGGTAATTATTTTCAAAATCTATCAAAATTTAATTTATTATAACTAATTCAAATTATTTTTTGTAAAAAAATAAACTTTATATATATAAGAACTTATCGCAGCAAAAAAAATTACAATACATTAATCCATCGGATTAATATGTGAATAGTGCATTTTCAAACAAAAACCTAATACAATATTTCGTAATTAAAATGTCAGACATGATTCTAAAATGATTCATCAACTTTATTTTAATACAAGAATGAAATTTAATATTTTTTTTAGGCAAACGAAACTGAATTGTGATCGATCAAGGAAATATTGAAATGCATAAACATTTTTAGCAGAAGTAAAATTATTATGTTACAAAAGAGATTTTTTTTTCTATCATCTAGTTGCATTTAAGAAAGAATAACTTTTTAAAATTTCCATTTTCCAAACCAGAAATAAACCATTCATAAAATAAAATACATTTGTTATGGACTATTATTTATTTTTAAATTACGTGCCAAATGGGCTTGCAGAAGAAGTAAGGCAACAAGTCGTTGGTATAAAAATTCATAATTAATAGCAAAAATATTTATGTTGCTATAAATCGAGGCAAAAGCGCAATGTTTACGTTTATTTACGGTTCAAATTAACAAATTGAAAAATGTAACCGAATTATTATAACTAAGGCTAAAATGTCCATTGTGTAATAAATGACAAAATAAGAGTTTACATAATTTATAATTTACTGTTTATAAATAGGGCGCTGAATATTTCTTTTTTGGACTAATATGATTTTCTACATGAACATTGCCTATTACAGTTCAATGGAAAATTTTTATTTACGAAGTAGAAGGAAATTAGCTTATTGTTAAAACTTTTTTATCCGCCTACAGCTGCTGCACTGTGATAAGTAACTCGATGGCTTTATTTGTTTTCTCCAATTTTGATTTGATAGTAAATAAAATTATATTGACTGTAGAAAGTATCGTAAAATGAGAATTTCCCTTAAAAAAATTGTGTTACTTTCTTTTCTTATGTTTATTTTGATATTCGTTTGGAATCTTATATCAGAAGAAGCTCACCCAACATTTACTCAAACCTGCAATCAGTTGGAAAGTGTTCAGCAAGAGCTGCATTTGATGACACATAGGTAATTAAAAATGTTTTTTTTTTTGTTCAATGAGCTTAGTAATTTTATTGAAGTAGCTATTAAAAGAACATTTGGAAATTTTATTAATTTTTATATCTTTTTAAGCGTTCATGAAATTCTTCAGGTGTTAAATGTAACAAATTTTTTATGTTACGGAACACTTTGGGGACAAATTCGTCTCTCTCGTATTCTTCCATGGGAAGACAAGACAGTTATATGCCTTTTGAATGAAGATATTTCAGCCAAAGATGAACTTTTAGTTGCCAGAATGTTTAAAAAAAAGGGATTTTTAATTACATATGATTCTACTGAAGGACAATATTATGTTTACAAAGAAAGTGGAAATTCAAAAAATAAAAATTTAAGAGTTTTACTTCCAGTTTTTGAATTAAACAAATTGGTAAGTATTTCATGTATATTTTATAAATTATATTGCATGTAAAAAACAATTTTGAAGCCTTTTCAGGTTGAAGTACATCAAAGAATATTCTAAAAATATCTTATTGCAAATAAGAAGAAGCTTATAAGCCAAGATTTATTTGATTATAATTCCAGAACTTATTGATAAAGAATGAGAAGAATGTGGAAAATTGAACAAAAGAATTTTTAATTTTCTATACTTGTAAAACTAAAATAAACTATATTGTTTAAGGTTAAAATGTATCGACGAATAGGTTGGAAAAGACGTCTTCTTCCACCAGATTGTGAAAGACTAACATCTTTAGATTGTTTTCCACCCAGATTAATTAAATCACCACTTCCAAAGAAGGAGTTTGGGGGAAAACTATTACCTGTACCAAAGGAAGGCATTGAAATTCAAAAGTATCATTACAGAGATAATTGGTGGAAAGAAGTTACTATTAAAAATTGCTAAATAACAATTATCCACATAGATAAAAACTAAAAAAAATTGTTTGATGATTGTGCTATTTAATTTTAATGTGTCAGTGATGAAGTTACAAACTTAATGTTGAACATTTTTTTAAAATTCATTAAGACATAAATAATTGTTGCAATGTATGTATGTATATGTGTAAATGATGAATGTCATCTATTTATAAAGATTTAAATTATATAGAAATGTGGAACTATTCAATGTTTTTTAATAATAATATTTCTGGTATACATTTCAAAAATATTTCTGTGATTTTATCTTTTTTGAATTATTTAACACCTTTATAAATTATTCATTATGTCTTTATGAACTTTATGAAAAATAAATATTGACAATGATATGAAATAATTTATAATAAACAATTTATTTCAACAAATATTTATTCAGTGTTATTATTTATTATTTATTTTTTTTGTATTGTATTTTTTTAATGGCTAAGATAAAAAATAAAATATTTAAACACTGAAAATAATAAATTTGAGTTACTTGAATTTATGTAATTTATGTATAATATCCAAATTAAAAAAAATTATCTAGTTTTTCAAAATGAACTTTATTATGAAAAGTAATATTATTTATTATCAAATCTAATTATAAAACTGATTTTTTGGAAATTTAAAATCCATTCAAATTCCACTGTAAACAAATTAGAAAAGGCGTTATATAAAATGAAATTAGTATGATGGTTTAATCCATTATTTACGATATGTAAATACGGTAACTGCAGCTTTTGGAAGTCGTTCTCTAAAAAAATTTCGGAGCAAAAGAAATATGAAATTTTCATTTAGGGAAAAGCAAAATTGAGAACACCGATTAAATTAGCCTAAAAATTACATTTTGATAAAGGCTAGTATTGTTTTAATATTTACTTTGTTTAATTTATTAAAATAAAAGAAAAAAGTCATCTTAATTTTTTGTTTTTTTATTATCCTTTTTTGAAATCATTTTGCTAAATTTCGTAAACGTATTTTAATGTACAATAAAATATGGTGAAATTCTTTTAATCAAGCGGTTACAGACAGTTTTTTGTTACTCATTATCGTACAATATGCGAATATGTGTAATTTAAAATAGAGTAATGTAAAAAGTCCTAAAAAATGGGAGGAGAAAGAAAAAAGAGTAGTGTTCAAATATAAATTATTTGAAGGTGGTTTAATATTTATAGTGAGAATCAATACTTTGAGTAACAAACATTTTTGTTGATTTCTTTTTTAAATTGAAAATGATGCATTTAAATATCGTAAAGAAAACTGAAAAACAATTTATTTTCAATATGTGGAAATTTCTTATTATATTGTACTTATAGAATTTGTAAAATATGAATTGTTAGAATCGCTCGCATACTATTAGAAAATTAATTATAATTAACTAATAGAAGTAGAGCTAGCAGTAAGATAAAGTTTTATGGATTGACTTTTAAGCTTATATAAACCGTATGACCAGTTTAAAAGAAATATATATATAAATAATATATATATATATTGTATTTTTTGCATTTTCAGCAGAAAATTTCATATTTGAACAGTGAGTTTGTCTAAAAATTTCTGTATTCATCGTTGAGAGCTCTTCCTATGAGAGTTCTCCTGATTTCACTTGTGCCTGCACCAATTTCATACAATTTTGCGTCCCTAAGGAGACGTCCTGTAGGATAATCGTTTATGTAACCATTTCCCCCTGAAATAAACGGAAGCGGTGAAGTTAATGCAGTGAACTGCCATAAGAACGACGCGCCATTATTTTAAACTTCATTTCAAGAAATGATGGTTCAACGAGGTCTTGAGAGACACAAAACTTTTCATCATCATCCGCAAACAAGCGAAAATCGTACCCAAACACTGGATGGCATCCAGAGCTACTTTAGTTGCCTTTTCCGCGCAGTACAGGATAACACCGGCGCAATCTTTCTTGTTAACTTTCCCTTTGTCACAAGCGCGTGCCACGTTGTACAAATAGCTTCGACAAGCACTCAGAGTGGTATACATATCTGCCATTTTACCCTTAAAAATAGAAAAGGAACTTTAACGGATTCGACCATTTCATTTTCGAAAGAAAATTTCACACTCGGGAGAAATATTTTACATTCCTTTCTTTCTGCGAACAATTTCATAAAATGCGCATTGAAAAATATCTTATTGTGCAGCTTTCGAATGATTAATGGACCTAAAAGCATAGTTCCCACACAACGAATAATAATTTTATTGCATTTGTCTTTCCATCCATGATACTCTCTCAACAGATTTTGTTCATGTGAATGGCTTATATGCGTTAAGCATAACGTTGCACATCCCTAAAGCAGCGTACTTTTATATTGTTGGTATTCTGAATCGCAGATTCAAGATTCGCGCCTCGAATTTTTCCGGAAAATTATTTTTTTATAAAACCGACCTGGAGCAACTGAAATTCCCCAATCCTGTTGCCGAACTGCTTCCTCACGTGAACGTATTCAAATGCTACGTCACAGGATGCCTGCATCAGACCCACGGGACCCGATGCCAGAACCAACCTTTCGTAGTCCAAACCACTCATTAACACGTAAACTCCCTTGTTCTCCGGTCCCAGCAGATTCTCCACTTTGGGAAATTCACATCATTAGTGAGATTATCCGAAAAATGAAACTTTATCTTACACAGACATTTACCGGGGACTTTGCAGTTCTCGAATATCAGCTCTCCCGTGTTCGAGCCCCTCATTCCCAGCTTGTCCAGTTTTTGCGCCACCGAGAAACCTTCGAAGTTTCTCTCTATGATGAACGCCGATATGCCGTGCTGCGGTTTGCACGCGAAGTCCGTCTTCGCGTATACCTGAAAGTCATCCCAGTTTCACCACGTTAGACGGAGCCGACGCATGAGTTGTCCGGTGATGCTCGCGAGATACTCACCACGAGAACGTCGGCGTCGGGCCCGTTCGTGATCCAAAATTTGTTTCCGTTCAAAACGTAAAATTTTCCGGACGAGTCTTTTTCTGCTTTCAGCTTCATCGACACGACGTCGGACCCCGAACCTGGTTCCGACATTGCCAGGGCACCGATGTGCTCCCCGGAGCACAGCTGGATGTAACAGTGAACCGTATGAGCACCTCCGAGAGGGATTCCGACAATGGCTCGGTAATATCATTCCAGAGTCTCACCTTGGGTAAATACTTGCTTTTCTGCTGTTCGGTCCCGTTTCTGGATATTTGGTTTACGCACAGATTAGAATGAGCACCGTAACTGAGGGCTATGGCACCGGAAGCCCTGGAAAGCTCTTCCATGATGATGCAATGGTCCGTGTACGTGCCTCCGGTTCCGCCGTAATCGACGGGTGCCGTGATGCCAAGCACTCCGAGATCGCCCAGTTTCTTCCAGAAATCCTGTCGAGCAATTGCGGTCCGATTAATGTTTTGAATAATTACGTGGATATCATTACGCAGATTAATTGACCGCAAGCAATCGGACGCAGAAAAACCTGATTATCTTTTAATTCCATTTGATTTAAATCCAGAACCCTATACAAATTTGCATATGTCAGTCGCATATGGTCGCTCCAAATTCGACCACTCTTAACTTGTACACTGAAAGCCCTGCGCGAATTATACGTTCATAATCTTACCCGCAATTCCGGAAAATCATTATTTTTGTCTATGTCTTTCGCTTTCGGTGCCAGTTCTTTCTGTGCGAAATTAAAGATCGAGTCCCTCAACTGAAATTGACAAAGAAGAAAACTCAAATTTCGACAAAAAACACGAGTAGGTGATTAATTTCATCGCAGTCGAACTTTAATGTATGGCACGGGCGACGGAAGTGGTTTGCCGGTGGAGGAAGTGCCACGCAGAAGGCGATACGGAAGTAAGGAAAGGGGAGGGGCCTCCTATCCGGTATCTGTCGAACTTACCGTCCTTTGGTCATCGCTCAAGCCGAAGATGTTGTCGTCTATCGGGTAAAACTGCGAGTAGCATCGAAGCAGACGGTTCCGCTTCAGGTTTTTGGTTAAACTCAGAGTTTTACTAATCAAGGAATTAGCAGCCATGGTGATCACTAAGCGACACCAGAAGAGGGCCCTCAAGGGGCACGCTTCCCGCATCAGTGGCGGCCCAGCGGCGCCGGGCCCTTAAAACGCGTAGCAAGTTTTTCGGGGCGGTGCGAACGAAACGAACGCCTTCGATGACCGTTCAGATTCATTTCTTTCGATCGAAACGTTCTCGCAGGAGCCGAATTTTAGTGCGTTCGAGACTTTTCTTCGCTGCTTCCTTCGCCGATAGTGTAAAATATATATTCGGCGTTCGTATGTAACAGAAGGTTCGAGAGATTCCCATTTCTTTGCGCAACCCAGTCCAAGGAAGTCCAAATTCGAATGCGTAAAAACAGTGCGAACGGCCGCCACTGCTTTATCGTGTTGAACCAAGTCAGACTTTGGAAAAACGATAAACAATAAGAAAACATAAAAATTCGGTGTAGGAGGTCGCGGAAAAAGCGTTCGAAGGCGGCAAAAATTGTTAACACCGCGATTTTTAGAATTCGGAAACTTTTCCCGACGCCCAGGATACCGGAAGCTCGCGTCCCGGACCCGCGCTCGCGCCAAATTTTCCCCGGAAAATTCGCCGCACGGGGCTCGGCGCAAGCCGAGTTTTCCGAAAAACTTTCGAACGCCCGGGCAAAATCCGGTTCTAACGTGTGCGCTCGGCCAGCCGGAAGTGAGGAACCGAGAAACGAAAATAACCCAAACAGAAGCTGTTGGAACTTCCCGACTTTTCCACCGCCCCCTCGGCTCAATCCGCTTTTAGGCACGTCCCTCCACCTACGCCACTGATTCCGCTGAACAAGCAGAATCGAGGCTCCCGACCGCAGGTGACCTTTCACCTTATGCTCGTTTCCTCCGCCATTTTGACAAGTGTGCACCGTTCGGGAACCTATTTTCACTGAAAACTTCCTCTGATTTGAACGTTCGCCGTTGGCCCCGCCGCTTTTGTCATTCTATCATTGCCCGATACGAATGAAACTCCGGGAAAGCAGAGGTTATGCGACCTGAGCGTTACGAGGCAAAAAATGGGAAAGATTTCGGGGCAAAAATTATGAAAAAAAAAAAAAAATTGCCCCGGGTGAGGATCGAACTCACGACCTTAAGATTATGAGACTTACGCGCTGCCTACTGCGCTACCGAGGCTCGCCTGCCGACGGTCGCTTTCAATGCGAGTTATTAAAAAACCCCCCTCCTATTTTCTTCGCTGCCGGCTCCGCGGGTTAGTTCGCACAGCGCTCGATAGAGGACCTCGCTCAGCGTATTTACGCGTCTTCAAAAGCACTTCCAGGAGCCGGCAGATTTCCAGGTCAAAAATTCCAGAGCCGAAAGGCCACGCTCCGCGGTTTCCTCAACTTTTCGCCGCCGGGCGAAATGATGGAAGTCAAAGCACGCATGCACCTCGCTCGAGACCTACCCAGATCGCTGCAGCAATTTTTTTTTTCCCTCCGCGGGGGCCCGCGAAAAACTGCAGAAGAGATTCGCTTTTCCCGGCCAATGGGAGAAACGTGCAAAAATTTATTTTCCCCAACAGACGGCTTTTCTCCTTCCGCCGAGTCGGATTTCCTTTATGTTCGCGTTTTTATTTACTCCTACATTAAAAGGACCGGGAATTTCCACATTCGCAACAGCAAGGAAAAGGCCTCTTCCGAATCCGTTCTCCTGTTGCGTCAGATATGAGATTAAGAAAAAACAGAAGGAAAATGCATTTCGATTTAAATCATTTTTACTTTTAATTATAACAAAAATAGTATCATAGTATAATTATTTACTAAAACTAAATCTTTTCAATAAACAAACCAGAATGCGAATTATTTTTAGAAAACTGTGATAACTTTCATTCAAAAAATATAAATTTATCATATGGACGATTGCCTACATGTGCATTTGACGTGGAGAAAAAGCTTTTTCATGTACACTGTACGTTCAACATGAGAAAATGTGGGAAAAATTATTAATTCGCATTCTGTAATACATCTAAAATTTTTTTTTACAATAAAATTTTTTCTTAAGGGCTTTTTTTCTTTTTTTTTTTGTTGCAATTTTAAATATGCTAACAACTAAATACGATTGGGAGAAAATTGAAAATTGCTCAAAAGCTATACGAAAAAGTAAAGACTTCAATAACTTTTTCCGTCTTTGGGTATTATATACATGCTTATACGTATGCGTGCATATATAAATATATATATATATGTGTGTGTATATATATATATATCTATATACACCTGTATATTTTTCTAATATTGCCGAATTCTAAGTTGTAAAAAAAACGGGTCGAAAATTCGCGAGTGCCATTTGAAATCAAGGCATTCCGGTTTCCCAAGTTTTGAAAGTTCTTTGCATTCTGCTGCGGTTGATCGAGGACCCCAACTTTCTTATGGTTTGACCACGTTCTAAGCTGCCGAAATCTCAAAATACAAGTATGTCTCATTTTTAACTTTGAAAAGGATGCAAGTCGTCGCCTAATGCAAAATGCAAGCCAAAAAAAAAAAAAAAAAGAAAAAAAAAAAGAAAACCTCAGCCTTGGACTTCTTTTGGTCAACGTTTTATGCGTCAGCTTAACTTTTGTCATGTTTATTTCATACAGTTTTGATATGTGATCGAGAACAAAAATCATTTTCACAAGAACGTTAAAAAAATAATTAAGTAGATTCATTGTTAAGTAAAAAGGATTAAAAAAAAAAAAAGAAAAGAAAAACAAAAAAAAAAGCATGAACATTATAAATTAAATGAGATTGATATAAAGTAAAAGCATTTCCAAAATAAATAAGGAATTTTTATCGATATTGCACGTGTCAACCATTTCAAAATGTCAAGAGTCTTACGAAATAAATTTAATACAAAAAATTAAGTGTTAATAAAACTAATTAAGAGATAAACATTAAAACATATTTGCATAAGCAGAGTGGATGTGAAATACTTTGAAAGCTTTAAATGATGTAATTCCTGCTTAGTATAAACCGTTAAACATTCTTTAAAGGATAAGCTGGGCCAATGTCCTACAATCTATTGTAACAATGCAAAAAACATTTTTAAAATTTTCGGATTTTTGCGAAATACTTTTTTTTTTTATGTAAATCGGAAAAAGCAATTTTCTCTTGATTTGTGACATTATTAAGATCTTTTTTTGACTTGAATATATTTTGCGCAAAAACATTCTTCCCTCTCTTTTTTTTATTTTTATATACTAATAATTAAAATAACTCAAAATTTACAAACCGAAATTAATGATCGTCTTAAAAATTATATTTCATTTATTTAAGTTAATATCATTCTTATTGTTGTTGTTATTATATTATAAATCAGTACTAGTATTACTTATAAATTTTTCAAATGCAATTTTTAAGCTTATTGCAATTCTCTTGAGAATCCTGATTGCACAGTAAAGTAATTTAATATATTCAAAACTTGATGCTTGAATGTTTAGACAATAAAAGTAAAATATTAAAAAAAATAAATAAAAGCTCCTGTTTCATCAATCAATCATAAATATTTAATCTAAAACTAAGAATAATTAAGAGTGAAATTCCTTTTACATATATTAAAATAGAGTTATTCAATCTTATCAACCTTTAGACTCAAGTACTTTAGTATTAATTTAAAATAATGAATTAACATAGTTACTTTTTTTTTGTTTATTTGATTTGAATATTAATTATCTTGAATTGTTGAAATGTTGAATTATATAGTTTTCATATTGTTTTTTGTTTAGCGTAAAAAGTATTTCGAAATACGAAATCCCAAATCTTAAGATTATAAAATTAAAATTTTATTTTTCTAATTTTAGAATATTACTCAGTTTACAGCTTTTATGTTTCACAGTCATTTGCATAAATCTCTTAAAATACTATTTTTAATCATGAAATTGTGAACATGTATTTTTCTACAACTAAAATACTTGAGCTACGTTCAACGAAATGATTTATTTTATTACTTTTTGAAATATACATAAAAAAAATTGATTTTATGATTAAAAAATCTACTCAATTCCGCAAAGAATAAATTTATAACTTAATTAAAGTTTAAAATCCTGAAAAAATTAAAAAACAATGTTTTGATTCACGGGTTCATCTAATATTATATTCAAAGCCTTTAAGAGATAAATTTTAAAGAATTTGGAGTTTTCCCTAGATTAAAATAATAAAAAAAAATCAAGAAGAGTCCATTTTAAAATAGAAATCACTATTTGTAACTGTTAAAGCCAAATTTTGTCCGAATATTTTTGGCTATTTTAAACTTCGAATTTTTTCTTTTTTATTAATCAATAACTTCCAAAATAGAAATTATTTAATATTAAGACAATGAATTTTTTCACCTGGAAAAGCTTCTTTCTTTGTGATGTAATTTTTCACATTTTGTAGCACCGATATATTAAAAATTATAAAAAAAGCTTTTAAAGTCTAGTTATGATAAATACATAATTAAACATAATAGGGGCAGATTAACATGAAGATGTTACCACATCACTTTCTATCGCCATCACTTTTTTGAGGTAATTTTAATCTTCTCTTTCATTAATGTATTATATATTGTAACATAAAAAAATTTTACAAATTAAAAATAATTTTCTTACATAACTTTATGGTCGATTCACGAAATTCGTTTTATGCATAGTACAAATGACTTAACATATGATCATTATTAAGCACATTGAATATATAACATTAATTTTTATTGTGAGTAATCTGTTTCTAAATTAAACTTTTGTTAAAAAAAAAAATTCGAATTTCATAGTTATTTGCCATGAGAAATAAATTAAAAAAAGGCAATAAGAACTAAAATATCTTAGTTGGGAATCCCAAGAAGTAGAAATTTCATGAATTTAAATGATATAATAACAATAATAATAAAAATGATAAATTTTTATAAAATCACCTTGTAGTATGCGAAAGTTATTCCATTACAACTTGAAGAAATTAAAATTTCATTATTAATTTTTTAAGAATTATTAATGGAAAATTTTTTTGATTTTAACTATATTTTCTTTCATATGAAAATGGAAAAAAAAAACAAAATTCGATCATTAATATGCCTTCCACTTCCATGGTTTTTAGTTGGTGTAAAATTATTGCCTCTAATTGTCAAGGCTTTCACATTCATTACAAAGTTTTCTATTTAAAATCCTTGCTTCAGAGGTACTTTCAATTATTCACTTAATAATTAAAATTAGCGTAATAACGTCTTAATATGAATATTAAAAACTGGACAAACCGAAAAATAGTTGTGATGAATTTTAATAAAAATCATTAACATTAGATGATGCTTAAAATCATAATATTTCTTTGAAGTGATGAAAATTAAAATTTCTTCTGAAGTAAATAGAACTATCAACAATTTATTTACAAATATGTGACGAAGCAGTCAAGTCACTCTTTCGACTCTGAATAATATGGCCAAGCTCAAAAACTTTGTTACTTAGAAGCGTTTTGCGTTTATATTGTTTTTTTTCTCTTTCTCTTTTTACTTTGTTTTCAAGATTTTTTTAAATTAAAAATGTAGATCACTAAAAAGAAATTAAACAAAAAAAAGGTGTCTTGGATAAAAATACAATTAAAAAAAGTAGAGAAAAAAATAACAATGAAAGTTTCAATCAGGTTCAGAGATTAATTCCGTAAGAATTAATCTCAAAAGAAAAGGAAAAAAGTGAATAATTTACGAATTCCTTGAGTATTTTTCCAAAATCTTTTTGTCATACTGTAAGATTATTATTATAAATAAAATAAAGATCCATGTTTCTACATTGATTTAATTAGCTCAACAAAAATTCTGGATTAAAAAACTAATGAAATGGGTAAATTACAATTTTAAAAATTTTAATTTTCCCGATTACTATATGGAAAAAAATAAATTATCCTGATTAAATTACTTGTGCAGTGACTTATAGTAAATGTTACTGAAATTGGAAAAACTGAAAATATTTTTAACAATGTGAAAAAATTATTTTATATTTCATATGAGGACTTCGTAGAGAAATAAGTAAAAAAACTCACGGCATATATATGCTTAATCTTGTCATATTATAATTATAAATACCAAAACGTATAGTTCTCTCATGTTTTCCCAAAATAAATAAAAAATCATCAATAGTTTACCCAGTTTCATTTTTTTATGATTGCTTAACCAGATGAATGAATACTTAAATATGATACTAAAAATAACTGTTAACTTTACCATTATCTATGATTTAAATAAATTCTGATCTTTTACATATTTATGATTTTTTTAAGAAATTTTTATATATGAGCATAAGCGATCCTTATTAATTCCTATTAAGATTTACCAGAATTAGGTATTAAATTACAGAAATTACAATATTAGAAAGAGCTTAAACATAATAAAAATTATTAGATCTGCAAAACGTAAAGTAATTCAATTCAAAAGAAAATCATGCAAATTTTGTAAATATTCTACCGTTATGTAAATGTTATTGCACATGCTATCTAATATTTTAATATATTTCTCAAATTTGATATTGTATTTGTAAATGGAATCAAACAAATTTTGAATTTGAAAGACTGAAATTAATAATTCTTTATTTATCTATTTTTTCGCACGTGTAATTTCCATTTAAAATATTCATTCTCTGTATTAAATATAATAGAATGAATTTCCTAATTTTTTTTAGGCACTTCTAAATTGAAATTCAATTTTTGATTTAATAACAACAAAATAATAATAATAATAATAATAATATTAATAATAATAATAATAATAATAATAATTGATTGTTATAAATTTTATTTCCAAACAATTCACGAATTCTTAAAATTCAGTTAATTTCAAATTTTAACCAGTCTGTTCCATGTTAGCTCCAATTAATATTAATAAAACGGGATTCCTTATTTTGATTTAAATAGATTTAATAGGACAAAACAACTAAAATCAAAAGAAATTCTTGACTGTACTAATTAACTGAAAATTGTAACGAATTGGAATATTTGATAAATAAAAAAATTCTAAGCTTATTAACAGAAGAATTTAAAAAAACATATCTAAAATATATATGGTTTTCAATAGTACTGCCTTTTTTTATTTTTTGTTTAGATAAAACGATTTAAACGTTTGTGACAAATGAATTTCTTAAATTTTTAAATGGGATGAATGCTATATACTATTAATTTACTTAATTATACTATTTAATATTTCCATAGCTATAATAGGATTTCACAAATACAAGCTAAACAAAAGCTAAGTTTAAAGTCTTTACTTAATTAGACTTTTATTGTTCTTGCCATAATTTTTCGAAAAAAAAATTATGGAAATCACACGTGTTAAAAATTTATTTATAAGTTAATTGCAAATAAAAAAAAATATTCTCTTCGGATATAAATTTTCGAATTATGAAAAAAGTAATTTCTTTTTTTTAAGTATGAACGACTATAATATCCGAAATACAGTGTATTCCATAATATAGCCTCAGAAATAATCAGAATCAAGAAATCTTCTGATTTTAGTTTTGGATAATTTTATTCCGCATATAATGGAGCGAATTTTGTGTTTTTTAATTAGTGCCGCATTGACATAAATCGAAAATAACTCAAGTGGAATATCGCAGGCAAACAGTATATATAATTTCAGGCAACGTTTATTTCTGTCCGAGGATTTTTAAAACAAATTACTTTACTAATGCATTCAGTTTTCCCGATACAATTCATTAAAAAAAAAATACATTACGAATTGTTTAGATCATATTTGAAATTTGGAAGAAATTTAAGAAAAGTTCAATGAAAAAAGTTATTATTTGAACTGGTGACTTAGTTGGCGAAGAACACATGAAATTAAATTCTAGTCAGCACCATTTAAATAGCTTTTGATTTCATTACAGACTGACTGCATTTTTTTGTTTTTTTAATTATAAAAAACAATGATTTACTTTTTTATAAAAATAATAAAAATAATCTCGTAACATTTTCGTTTTTTCATCTTATGCAATCTTTCATGAGCGAGAAAATTAAATATTTTACAAAATAATTCAATAACATTAATAATGATAATAAAAATTATTATTATTATTATTATTATTGTTGTTGTAGTTGTTGTTGATGTTGCTGTTTTTAGTATGACAATGAGGATGATTATGAAGACGAAAATGAAGACGATTGCGCGTGATAACGATGAAGATGGAGGTGAATATGAATGTGAATGCTGGATAATATAAAAATCGTTATAACTCCATATCTTGTGCTTCATCTTCGCTGAAATCAGACATAGAGCTTTCTTCTTCTGAGCTGGCCGCCGTTTGTTCTCCTTCCCGCAGAGCTTCTTCTGTTGCATATTTACGTACATATTCGGCTACCTAAAATATTGCCAAATGACGGATTAAAAAAAATATTTTCCCAATGATTGACTTTTCTGAAAATTAATTTCCTTTTATAAAAGACAAACGCTCAAAGCTTTTCTGGTAAAATATCGAAAGTTTCCTCATCAAACTTTAAAGATTTATCTTAAGGAATTTATAAATAAAAGAAACTTATTTCATAAATTCTGCAATACATAACACTTAAAAATTCACTATTTAACACTTATTCACTCATTTTAAAAAACATTTTTCTTATATTCTATATATTCTACCTTTTTTTTGTAATCTTCTGGTTTATGAAGGTACATAGCAGCAGCATCCCCATTTAAAGGATCTATTGGATTTGGATAGGTTAATAATTGTGGTAAGAATGATTCAAATATATTACTTAGATCATATAATGCTGTCCATGCTTGATTTATAACATCTAAGCAAACAGTACCTGTAAAAAATTGAATTTTATATATGCTATGCTTTCCTGCATATAAAAGCATAAAAAGATTTTCTAATAAAAAAATTTTTTACTTACAATAACATATTTAAAAACACAAATTGATATTTATAAGTATATGGTGAGGAATTAAAGGTTTATCATTTAAAATAATGAAAATAATATTCCAAAAAGTTTACAAAACATTAATAAATCTTACCAGAAACTTCATCAATGTTTGGATGGTAAACTTTATTCATAAATCCAATACTTGGTGATTTAAATGGATAATTTTCTGGTAAATGTACTCTGACTTTCCAAATTCCACCTTCATATGGTGTTTGTCTTGGACCATAGAATTTGACACAGAATTCATTTAATCCTCCTAAAATAGTTACCTTTAGAAAAATAAATAACTGTAATTTATTATTATTTTAGAAAATTTGCATATAATGCTGAACTGCCAACTATATATATTAAGGCAATATGTCTCCAATGAAAAAATGACATTCACATTTCAATACTTAATTTGCATTTTAAAATTCATCAAGGTAATGCTTTTTTGAATTTTTATTTTGCAATTCACATATTATACTGTAGAATAAATTCACTATTTATTAATATAAAATAAATTTTATTAAAGTTTGGTTATCAAAGCAATCCAGATAAAAATTAATTTGCTTTTAAATTTTAAAAGTATGCTGCATTAAATTTTAAGTTAATTATAATAATTTATATTGCAAAAATGATGTAACTAATCTAAAATATTTCCAATAAGTTGGACATTAATTTCCAGATTTATGAGTTCTCAGTACATAATGAAAAATTCCATATATTAATCAAAGATTTTTTGTTTCTGGTGAATTTATAAATTTAAAAGCAAGAAAAAAAAGCTAATAGAAAAAAGTAAAACTAATTTAAGTAATTAATTGAAATGGTTCATTTAATTCTCACCTCATGTTTACTTTCTATAAGTTTAATTACATCAGTGTCCATTCGCCTCTTTCCTGCACTGGGGGAAGACATTTTGATTGCACTTTAAATGCAAACACCAGTACAATTATTGAATTATATTTTCACCTATGTTGAGAATCTTTTATTTTATTTTTTCCCCTTTAAAATTTTGTAATGGAAATGGAAAATTAAAACACCTATAATAAAATATATACCATATTGTTAAATCTTATAACACAACTTAATGTAATAATTTCAAAGAACAATTTTAATTTTTATTATTACTATAATTTTGTTTTTCTTTTTCTAATTTGAAATTAAAATGTAAAATTTTTTTGCAATAATTTGTAATTTTCCATTTTTCCCAAGTAACAACAATGTATTAAATTTTAAACAAATTTGTTAATATAATTAAATGAAACAAAAAAATGAAACAAAAATTTTTAACAGAAATATGTTTTATATGTTCACAAAATAAATTTATGTTACAAAAGCTTGTAAAACAACAAAATAATTTATGTTTAGTAAAGAAAAATTTAAAAATACATTTCTAACAGAATTATAATTAATATGGTTAGGTTGTATTTACTAATTATAAAGATAATGGAAAATGAAAAAATTCATTGAAAAAACTAACAAGAAAATACTGCAAAAATAAAATGAAATTTTGATTCAATTAACTTTAAATATTTAATGTAAAAGTATATTTTTATGTCAAGTACCAAAGTCTCTTTAGATTTGGATATTTTTTATATTTATTGCTCATATTAAACAAATAAAAATATAAAAATTCGAAACTTAGGCATTAACTTTACTTTGTGATTGATAAAAATAACATCATTTAGATATGCAATAACTTATTTTTGATTCCATGCAAATTTTATTACCTCACTTTATATTATATTCTTTATTAATAATAAAAAACATCGTTTTTATGATATCGAACTAGAAATGAAGCGGTGAATGAGAAATTACGAACAAAGAGCACGACGAGGTCGGAATCAATATCATCTGTATGTGCAATCAGCTGTTCTTTGTTTACCACTGTTATTTGCCACCTTACCAAATTAACATTTTCACGACATTCTAACTTAATTCGAGAAAAATATACTTTAAAAAAATGACATATGTTCCAGGAAATTTGCACATAATAAATTCTTACGTGCTAAACTCTGAATTACTCACGTATATCTAAGGGCAATGACTGAGATCAATTTTTTTTTCTTATTCACATTTTAATCATATGTTCTGAACAGATAATATACGCAAGACATTTACGCATGAAAGCATGCTTCGATTGCTTGACTTCTACTGCAAATGCGTGACAACTCGGACCCCGATGAAGTGGAAAGTTTGCCACAAAATTCGATTTTTCCCTCAGGAGAAACCCCAAACTTACCTCGAAACTTTTTCTACGACTAGTTTTAGTTTTTCGTCGAACAAAAGATGTCAAAAACAGCTGTTTGCTAGCAAAAATGTAGATGAAAGTCGAGTTGATGTTTCCAATGTGGAAAGAGCGTTCGTCTTGTTGAAAGCGAAACGTCTTCGTCTGCTTAAAAGCCGATTTAATTCCCTCCCGCTAAAAGGTTTTTCTTCAGTTTTCGTCCATTTTCAGCAGCGGCTCTTTTCATTTTCATTAATACGACCGAGTAGAATCGTCCAGCTGGATAAAACTCACAAATTGAATACATTGTATCCCATGTTTAATTATGAAATTAAACGGGAACATTATTATGCTTTCTTAATTGCGCGATTGACCCTATCTTCGCTAAGGTCCCCTGCCCCGACGTAAATACAGACATTAGCATCGATGCAGTTTGCCCGGCACATTCAAAACGTACCATAGATACAGAAATAGCTCCGATCCGCGAGCATGATCGCTTTCATGAGTCCGCCGTTTACTGTGTGTTGCGAGCAAATGTGCAATGCTTTAATGCTTGTTTCTCTGCGTCATTGTTGACCATATAGCTAGTTCCAATGATACGAAAATCCATAAATACGAACCATTTGGGATGCTTTCTTTGATGTCTCTCCGAATATATTGTCACCAACTTCTCTCCAAAAGCGAAATCATCTGAGAAACTGAACTTTTCTGATCAATTATCGGCTTCTAAACAGAGTAATTTCTGCCTTTCACTTTCCAATTGTTTTCTGCCAGATATCTGACATCAAACTTATATTGACAAACATTTTCGTATAATTAAATTAAAACGAGGACATCATTTTCGAGATCGCCTGCACCTTGTCATTCTCCCTTTACTTGATTTTGTCAATTAAGATTGTTATAAAATTTTAACACTGCAACGCAATAAATAGTAAAACTACAATATGATCAGATGTTCCATTTTTTTCTAAATATGAGTATAAGATGATTCCGTTCATCGAATAAATTTTTGAACTAATTTAACAGAATATTTTTTTTAAGGTCAGGGTAATTAAAGAGCACTGAAAAGTCGTATAATTTTTGGTCAACAGTAATATATATTCATATATTATAAAACAATATATAGATATTTGTGATTTTCAAAGATAAAAAAAGTATACAAAATTCTAAATGCTACTTTAATTTTCGGCTTTTTTTGTTAAAAAAAAACTAATTAAAACATGAAGTGAGAGTATTCCAATTTTGTTTAGGTTCCTCTTAAAAATCACGAGAAAAAAGTAATAGCGCTGATAAAAATATTACGTTTTTTAAAATTCATCTAAAATTTTTCTTGCGCTTATACTTTTTATTATTAAAAAAAACCATACTCCTTACAATCACATCATACATAAACTATAACTGTAGAATTAAATGAAATAGTGGAATATATACCATCCGCAGAACTAAATGTTTGGTCAGAAATTTTTTCAAGGCGTTCGAAAATTTCTCTTAGTTTTAAGAAAATCATTTTGATTTGTATCTAAAAATATTTATACGCAAAACTGTGCCTCCCAGAAAAAAATTCAAATCTTTAAACTCTGATAATAATCACATAAAATTTTCCACGCTTTGGGCGCCATAAAACCGTCGGGAGGGTTTTCCCCTGCCTTGGCCAATCCTGAAAAAAATATTGTTCCATGAACTTTATTTAAATGTAATAAAAATTTTTATAATTACTATACTTTCTCAAATTGTAAAGAACATATGGAATAATCCTCAAAAAATTTTTTAATCACTTAAAACTTTAACTAAATGATCTATGTTTATCAAATTTAGATTATTCATATACTCGCATAAATTAAATGTACTTTTTAAAACGACTTACTTCCGCTCTTAAGAATAATTTTAATTCTTTTTATTATTATTATTTATATATTATATTTATTATATATAGTTATTATTATTAACTAAAATTTTATCCATCAATTCATTTTCATTGAACTATACGAAGCGATGCTATGGGAAAGCAAGAGGCGATAAGCAAAAATTAAAAACTAATATAGTATGAAATACTTAAATAATTAATATAGTCTTAGCTCCCCAAATTTTTGCAAAAATTAATATTGATAACTGTATTCGAAAAAGTTACTTTATTGAAGACAATTTTAATGTATATTATTTTCAACGAAGATATTTTAATTTAAAAAATTCATGTCTTGATAAAAAATTTTAAATTAACAACACCTACACCTGATACTGTTCCATTATTTAATTATTTTTATCATTTTGCTTTATTCGATGCATGTATGCTTACATGCAACCTTATTAATTGTTTTATACGGTTATTGTATGGCTCATATGTTTAAATTTTTCAATTCGAATCTTCATATCTTAAGTCCTTTCCTTGGTTAATCCGCAGTAAAAAATTCATTATATATAACATGTTTTTTATATAAAACAAGAGAAGTTACCTCTCATTTTCGTTCCTGATATAAATTCAAAATCTTCTTTTCTTTCAGGCTCGAAAAAAGCCATTTTTCTCTTTATTTTATCGTAGGCTGCCACTCGAAAAGGAATAATTTCGATTGCATCGAGTCCCGGGGCCATTTTCAAAACTCTCCCGCCATGGGTTGGATCATAGAGATCTTGCTTTAGAGCCGGATCTGGATGTGGTACACCAGCCGGATCTCTTCCAACGATATAAAAGTTCGCTCCTGCGTTCATTCTGGCCTTTGCGTGCCACTGAACCTGAATTTTGAAAAATTAAGATTAATAAAATTTTCAAGCATTTGAAGGTTTTCGATTGATTTGAAGATCGCATTTACTTCTATAATATTCAAAAAATATTTTTCAATGATTGATTTACACTGTCTACATACTTCTGAAATGGTACTGCAAATAAAAGTATTTACATTTTATCAGAAATCCTGCCAAAAAATTAAATATCAGTTTAACGTATATCTATAAACTGAATTCAAATTAATTGATTAAAAAAAAATCAGTTCCTTAATAAAATTAAAGTGGAGGCGAATGATTAAGATTATTTATGTTTTCCGAAAAAAATGGAAATGAATGCTGCTATGAAAAGGACAATAAATTTAAGAAAGTTTCACGTAAACATAAACACAAATGGGAATTGCTATATGATGATGACTTCAGCAAGTTACTTTAATGTAATATATTATATGATAGTCAAAAATTAACTTGTGGGTTTAATTTTCAATCTGAATTATATATTTGTATTGCAAATTTGTATTAATTTTCATCTATAATATCTCGCATTAGTAAATATAATGCTTTAAATTTAAGGGACACCATCATGTTTACATTCCTTAAGTCCGATGACACTTAAAATTGCAAAAAATTAATATTTCCTTACCTCTGTAGGTCCAGCATAATACATTGGAGACGGGAAGATGGCTAAAATTGTTGAATCAGGATCCAGCACTCCTTCGTTTAAAACGGATTGATGTTGCTTCATTCTGGTAGGCAAAGGCACATCGTCATCCTTCGTCCAGCCTCCCAAAGGATGGAGCAGTAGCACCGGGTTTTTGAATCCTTTCTCCTCAAGAAGTCTCTTTCTTGTATCCTGAACATTATAATATGGATTTTTTTAAATATAACGTTTTGATAAAAAAATATTCTAGAATTGAAGATGTACCTGCATGAGGAGGGCATGACCATTATGAATAGGATTTCTTAATTGAAATGCGAAGACAGCATCTGCTTTGATTTCCTCAAATTTACGACGTAACTGATTAGGTGTCAGGCGATATTCATCTAGACCGTCGTTCCACTTAATGGATTCTAGAACTTCCAATTCACCCCCTACTAACCAATCTCCACTTTCGTATATCATCTAAAATATAAATGTGATGGAGAAAATCAAATTAAAATTGTGCTATTGCAAATTAGATTTAGTCCTCTTCTACACACTGATTATATTCAAAATATTTTTCAGAGTTTATACGAACCTTGATGTAAGGATGTTCTTTATGTGCGGTACCAAATTGTCTGCAACACCTTTCTTCCTTTCTATGTGGATAAAACTCGGGATTCCTTAAAATTGCTATAGATTTGCTATTATATTGAAGGGTAATTGCTGATGCTCCTCTTAAGCGCTGCATATCAATGTCACTTACTGGTAATACAATGGGCACCGATTGATTAACACCTACGCCTTGTTCAACTAAATAATTGAAATGTAAAGTCTAGAAGCAAAAAGTAAATCTATGAACTAAAAAGTTGGATTCAAAATAAAATAAGTTATTTTTTATAGATTTTAAATATTCCATGTTCTTAATGATTTAAATACGTATGAATTTTATTGTCAGTCCAAAAAAACGTCAAATTTAGCTTGAATTTATTTGGTAATATGAGAACCTTTCAGAGTCTATTTCTCATGACCAAATCGGCTGAATTTAAATTAAAAGATTTGTCATTTTTGTTTCACCAAACGGAAAAACTGCATAATTTGCATAAATCCTCTGTTACCTGTAAATATTGATTTTCTCGCATGAAACCTCTTAAAGGCTGAGCCCAACCTTCGGCCAAAACTTGAACCCATTGGAGGTCTATTTTACTTATTGCCAAATATGGAAGATTTTTTGCTTCTTGAAGTACGAGCGATAATTGCTCTTTGCTGACAAAGAGTTCGTTGACGTCTCCTTCCTTTGGCTGTGGAGGCAAGATACCCTGTAGAAAGCAAATAACAGTTTGTGTCTCGTTTTACTTCTGGGTTATGAAAATTCGTGACCATAGGATTAAAAGAAGGAAAATTTTTTATACTTAATGAATATAGCTTTTTTTTAAATTTCTTAAATAATAAAGTTTGATGTTAGAATACATAAAAATGCATAATATCAAGCTAATATTTGATTTGTTCAAAGTTAAAAACAATTAAGAAATGTACATTTTTTTCCAACAAATCTACAACTTCACGAGCACTCTCTTCCACTGAATGTTCAACAGTCTCCACAACAAGATCTGGATGCTTTGGTATTTCATATGGTTGGTCAATCCCTGCAAAAATTTCAATGCGATCATATGTTTTATTTATTTTCGAGATCATTTATAAGGGATTTAGTTGCTATTATCTATTAAATTTCATTTGGTGATGAATTATCATTCATTAGCGTAAAAAATAATTCACATCATTTAAGTCGTTCTGAAAGAAGTTCTTTGGTTGTTTCTTAAAACAATGTTTTATTTTTTTTTGCGTACCTCATTATCGAAAGCTTTATTTCTGTACAGTTTCGAAATATAATTTCACAAAATTTTCACAAAATAATGGTATAACTTATATTACATTCTTTTAAAATATTTATAACAAAGTTTTGGATGTTTTAGATCATAAAGTAAAACGTGAGCATTGTGAATATCTCATGACCCAAAAAAGAATAACACTTTTGTAAATTCAAATATATAAGTTTTTTTGTATGCGAGTCGTTCCGCATAATATTTCAGTCCGAAAAAAATCTCATTAAAAACACACAATCTTAGATATTTTATTATTCATTGTATAGGATATTTTATTAAAGTTTCATGGTTATCAAAGTTGAATTTTGGCATTCATATTTTGTTTTAAAAAATGTCACAATCCTGTTCTGATTTTCTACAACTTAACATTTATTCTTAACTCCATTTATCCAGTAACAAAAGAATGAAACATTACTCATTTAATTGTCTTATTAAATAAAACTTATCAAAAAATTTTAATTGTTTTAAGCTTTGGACTAATTTTTTTTTTCAACCTCTAAACTGTATTACCTGTAAATCCTTTAATGTCTCCTTTCCTGGCTTTTTTGTACAGCCCCTTAACGTCCCTTACTTCACAAATTTGTAAAGGGGTATTAACGAAAACTTCGAAGAATGGTAAATCGCTTTCTTTATGTATTCGCCTGGCCATTTCACGATCCTACAAAAAGGATATGTAATTTTTCCATCAATCATAGTGAGAATGATCATAATTACATATATCTTCAGAGCGCTACCTCTGCAAAAGGAGAAACGAAACTGCACAAGGCAACAACACCAGAGTCGGCAAAAAGTTTGGCCACCTCGGCTACCCTACGAATATTTTCTTCTCTGTCTTCCTTTGAAAATCCAAGATTTTTGTTTAACCCCGTTCGTATATTGTCTCCGTCTAAACCATAAGCTGGAATACCTGAGGAAAATTATTTTGGTAAAAATCATTTAAACATTTCTTTCACATTAGGCTTTACACCTTCTGGCTACAAATAACTGTCAACATTTTTTAAGTATGAAAGGCAAATTAGTATTCTTTATTAAGATTCCTATTAAAAAGGACAATGCTAACTTAAATCGTCCTTACCTCTGCTAACTAAGTAGGCTTCCAGCTCAAATGATATAGATGTTTTTCCTGCTCCAGATAATCCTGTAAACCATACGGTGCATCCTCGAAAACCCCTCACATTACCTAGCACTTGTCCTCTTTTGTCTCTCGACACATGATGCTTTTGCTCCATAACATTAGTGGCAACTTGCACAGCCTTAAAATATCGAGAAATTTTAAGTTATCTCAGATGAACGAAAAATAACTTAAAAATATTATTAAACCGAAAAGAATGGTACTACATATCATAACAACTTCAAAAAAACTTTTTTTTAATTAATGCATAAAACTGAAACCAACAATGCATATTAAAACCAACAACGTTATCATTGTAAACAAATCATACAACGACGCTAAATTCTTTATATTTCAGTTAAGAGTCATTAATTATAAAAAGAAAACTTGTGTAGGTTAGATTAGTTTTTAAAATCCTGACATACACTTATCTAAGTTTAATTAAAGAGAAGAATTCATAGAGAGTCTAAGTTATAGACCAGAAATAATGTTTAAAAAAAAAGAGAAAAGACTGAATTATAATTTTTTATACATAAAAGAAAATGTAACAAAGAATACCATAAAGTAATTAATTGCTAACCATCAGCAAAAATTTCAAATCATGCACACAAATATAAACCTCTATTTCATTACAGCTAATAACGCAAACATCTAATAATTTCAATATTTTAAATCAAGTTAGATTATGTTTACTAGAATCCTGTTAAATGAAACGATTGCAATTTTACAGCTCTAAAATTGCTTCCAAATTAAAACAGTTGCGCAAATAATACAAAGACTTAAATTAAGGTATAAAACTAAGATTTTATCTTAACCATGATGATACACAGAAAGAATTAAATTTTATAGTGTCTTCGAAAATTATAATCCAAAAATAAGAAAAAGGTAGTAGTGATTGGACAAGTTTAGGATCATGAGATTCAAAGGTTTGTGCTTACCCACGCAGATGACTCCATATGCAAGTCCTAAATTAAAAAAAATAAATTATTTGAAACATCATTTTTCCATGAAAATCGTTTACAATCTTAAATAAAAAGAGATATTTAAAATTACATGCTGTTAACTTATGGCGTGTGCGGCCAATAGAAATATATCAAAACTTTAAATATTTTCCCCATATCTAGTTTAATATAAAAAAACCAGCAACTGTTAAAAGAGTGAAAGTAGTTACATGAAGTTACATTTCCGTATATGACAAGGACTTGAATATTTATCCACTCTCTCAGGTTCTATCAATTTATCTACTATGAACACATTACACTTGAAGAGCAATTGTTGAAATTTGGCGGATGCCATTTGATTTTCATACGATGCAAAAATTTGTAGTAAAGGATTTAGTTAAGGACCCATTCCCTTGGTACGCAATTTATTATTAAATTTTAACACCGTATTTTCTTTTAAATTCCAAAAGAAGTTATGAATAACGAAAAATTAATACACAATTTTGCCAAATTGGTAATTCAACGTTTTTCGAAAAAGGTAAATTAATGATTCAAAACTTCAAAAGCGGAAAGAATAATATTTCGGCGACATACATATAATCAAAAATTAATACAATAAAAAAGAAAATTATGGTTTTATAAGACAAATTTGGTTTCAAAGGAAATTTTTTTTTTAAATGAACTTGAGTAAAATTTCTAATTAGTTTTTTAAAACAAATCCAAAAGATTATTTCAACAGAAAGCAGATAAGGATGTATATATATATAAATTTTTTTTTTCCAAAATAACAAAAACAAAAGATTTCAGTAAAATATTTTTCATTCTAAATTAACTGTTTAATTTAAAGAAAATGTACTGGAATGTCAGTGTCAAAAAATTTGGTCAAAGGACAACGTTATAAGTGCAGAGAGGAATTGGCGGGAATGGGAGACGAACCTGCATTTTATTATTTCCATTTAGTCTGTGTATGTAACCGTTCATTTTTTTTCGATTTCAGGAAATCACCTATAAAATATTTTTTAACTTTCAAACTAGCGTGATATATTACTTCATCACAAGTTCCCCACGAACACTGCTCGAATGTCGCGACTTCCACCATTATTTAATTTATTCGATTAACACCGTGCAGTCTCGGAGGCAGCGCTTCAATCAATTCCTTCTCTTTTTCTTTTCCAGTAAATTCCCCGTTCAGTTGGCCACCGTCTGGCGGCAAATTTCTACATTTGAGGAAGGCCTCGAAAGATCATTTAATTTTTCTGTCCCGCTAACTGTGACCTCCGGGATTCGATATTGTATCTCGATTCTTCGAAGCAAAATTTTATCATTCAAAATAAAACTGAGATCTCCTCGAATTTGTAAGAAAAAAGAAAAGAATGCCACAAAATCCCTGATATACTGAAACTACAATTATAAAGAATGAAATGCTTCATTTGTATGTCCAAAAATTTTTTCTTTGCTTTTCCATTTGTAAACTGTAATTTTTTAAATTATGAATTTTATCTGATGCTTTTATAATCTGCAACAAACACAAAAGATAAAATATTCTTCATTTGAAAAGAATTTTGACAAAATGAAAATTAAGTGAAAATCATACTTATATACGTTACAATTTTAATGAAAAAAAGCAATAAACAAAATTTTATAGTTCTTATTTAAGGCCGGGTAAATAACTTTATATTCATGTGGCATCAATCAAATGTTTCTGATTCGGTTTTACTGTCTAACATGAAAATGCGATCTCAAATTTTAATTGTTCTAACTGTTCAAAAAAAAAAAAAAAAAAAAGATCTTTATTGACGCGTCGTGTTTCAATCAACGAAACATTTAAAAGTATGAAATAATAGGTAAGGAGTGGGATTTGAATCTAAATTGCAAATTAAATGAATGACACGAAAATTAAATATATAACAAATGTCTGTCGGAAGCATTGAGGAAAATTTCTTATGAGAATGATCACTATAACCAATTTTGAGAGTTATTAAAACTGGTTTGGATTTAAGATTAATGGAGGAATTTTCGCAGAATCCCAATGCGTTAGAATCTTGATTGTAGGTGTGACGTCACAGCGAAATATATATGTGAATGACACAACCGTAATTTTATAATGACTATGAAAATGACTGCAATGTAATTTATAATAACTATATGAAAAGATTTTCTATTTAATTTAACTATCAACTATAAAGAATCCAAAAACAGAAGCGAAAATTATTCGAGGGTATCTGCAATAGATAATTAACACGAAAAATATTATTTAAAAAGTAACTGCAGTTTGCTTTCCGTTTCAAAATTCTGTTTAAAAATTGGATAATGGATTGCTATGGACTTTAAAAATATAATCAAAAACATAGTGCAGATATTCATTTGGAAATTAGCAAATGCTGACATCCAGTTAAATTAAAAAAAAAATTAATTTCAATTTGATGAAATGTTTTTTTTTTTTTTTTAAATGCGATTTAAAATTAACAATTCGGAATAAAAAGATTTTTGCCCTATATGCAGGAATCAAGCGTGATTCCGTTACAATTTCGAGGCTCCTCACCGAATTGCACGAGCAAAACCTTGGATATAATCTCGCTAAAGTTACGTGCATCGCTAACCTAACCTGCGAACCTGAAGGTTCGCAAAATTTCGTTCCACGCACTTATAAATTTTCCCAAAAGGGAAAATGGAAAATCGTTTACGGTGTTCATTATCGTATGCACGCCGACCAAATCAATCGCACGGACGTGAGAGGGGAAGGGGGGGGGAGTGGCGGGAAACCCGGTCCGTTAAACAAGTGAACCGGAAAACTCAAAATTTATCTCTCGAAGATTGATGATCGACTGGGTTCGATCCGGAAGTCACGCATCGATTTTCCTTTCCCCAGGCTTCACCGCCGCGGTGAAGCAAAGGAGCGGCCGAGGCGGTGGAAGAGCGTGAAAAGCAAAAAAAAAAGAGAACGGAATGGCGGATGCCTTGAAAATTTTCCATCGTACCAGATCGCGCCGAAAGTCCTTCAGACGGCTTTACGGCTCTCTTCACATGTTGCCGTAACCTTCATGAAAAAGGATCGCCGGAGCCTGGGGGTCATTAGCAATTTTGACCTAAGTAAAATTAGCTTACCGCTGGGAATATTTTTCATGTTCGTCTTAAATAAGGCCAATTAAAAGGCTCAGGGACCATGAATGTCATACATATATTCCTTAATTTAACGTTCAATTCGCGTTACACAATTGTGAAAAACATTAATTAACCGGCACATAAATAAGTTACGCCCATCTCCAAAGTGCACCCGAGGGATGCCAATTCCAATTTTCTTTTGTACTATAATTTCTTATGCATAAACTTCAGTTCCGAACCTCTCATGTGAAAATCGTTATTAATGTAAAAAAATTGATAGGCATCTTATACATGGCTATGCAAGTATCCTTAAACTTTTACATTTCAATTACCCACATCGAACTTTAAATATTCTTTTCCAATGACCCGATTGCAATGGTTTTAATAATGCAATGTTTCCTTTTAAATGCAGCACAGTTATGTACATTTCTTCCCAATAATAAATAATCTTACTAGCTTATGACAAGGAATGATATTATTTGTTTTGAAATAAAACAATATTTTGAATTGAATATCATAAATCAATGCTTGACTTAATGAATACGGGACTGGGTTTGCCATGTATGCATGCATGGCCTTCCGCCGCACCATTTTTGGATAGCACACAATACTGCCATGGGAACTAGACAAACCATACTAAATACATTTGAATAACACCTTTGGAGAATTTCGGGTGAGATAAAATAGATGTTTCCTGTGCAACCTTTAAAAATGAAATGGAACACACACTTTTTAATATAAAGCTTATCTTCATTTGCAACAATGTGTTTCTTGACAAAGATATTAAAAAAAATATATTTGTGCGGCGCTTATTATACAAAAAAACCGAACAACTAATATGTTGAGAAAATAAAGTCGTAATTAATGAGTTGCAAGGTGGAGAAAAAAAAAAATGTACAAGACAAAAAAATTTTGAGTAGAACCTACATGTGCCTTTTCCATGTGTTGGGAATATCAGTATTATATGACGAAGCCTGTTCAGCTTTCCGACAATATTTCCTTTAAAAATTACATGTTTTAAAAAACTTGTATTTTATGCTGGTGAGGTTTTTTAAATTATTCATAAATCATGATTGGATGATTTTCAATTCCACGTACTGAATAACGTTAGAAATTTCTGGTTTTCACATTACCCGTGAGAAGATTCGGAGTCATTTAAGTTTTACGGCCTGGAAAAACTGCCCTGGCTGGAAAATTCTCGGTTTGAGACCGGATTCGAAACCCGGCTCACTAACATTCCCCATTATGGCATTGTAACAAAAGGAACAATCTGATCAGCTCCGTGCACATTTAAGATCTAGATAAAATTGCATGTATGCATCTCATTTCATGAGACGTCCATGAGATGTTCACGGTCCATAGAAATGATGCTGAAGTTCATCAAGCGATCGATTTTCGTCTTGCATCTCATCAACATTTCAAGTATCCTCGAAATTCAGTTTGCCAAATGATTTATATAAGAAATTGGCCTTGTGATAAAACTAGTGCAAACGCTAAAAAAGCTGAGCTTTCAGCAAGCGTGACCCAGAAAACGGGGAATTTTTCGAATAGTTTATGCTCCTTCAAAGAAATAAAATTTGTGAATTAACATTAATTATTAATAATAAAAAACACATTAAAGCTAAAAAACTCATAATCGTTGATAGTTCATATAACTTATTAAGTCTGATCCTAGAACCGGTTTCTTGTTATCCCAAGGATCCACTCCATAATATTATTTATTTAATTCAGAAAAAGCGCATTCAGTTGCAATGGAAGGATGCGAATTCAACTCTAATTTGTATTAATGCGATCATAGTGCAGTAACGCTATTTAATTTTAATTATTTTCTGTTATATTTAAGAGGTTCATTCATTTTTTTTTTTTTTACTGACTCTACAACAATGAATAATTTCAGAATCATCTGCTGTTCCTTTTATTGGCGAGCTCTCAGCAGAAAAGACAGTAAAATTTTTCGAAGATTTTCGATTCCCTCATTTTACGTCGATTCTGAATTTGATGAAAAACATTAAAAAGAATGTAAATGAATCAAAAATGCAGGACAAGCGATGACTAAAAAAGGTAAAATTACAGATGCTTGAAATTGGCCAATGTTACTACCAACACATATGGAAAATTGTAAAAGTACAATAAAATTAAGAAAATCTCCGCACTTTGCATGGAAAAACTTTAATGTCCTTTACAATTGATACCCTGTCTCTTGATGAGCTTCGCTATTGGAAAAGCAAAGAATTAAAGTCATTTATCATCCGTTGCTTTGCCGTTACTGTTTAATGCATCATAAGTAAAATTCATTTTGCAAAAAAAAAGAAATTTTTCTTGAAAAAAGAAAATACTGTTTTTTAGCTTTGATATTGGCGATTACTTTAAGAATAACTTTACTTTAGTCTGATTCACCAAGTCGTGTGAATCTTTTTTTTTTTTTTTTTTTTAATTTGGGAAATTGATAGTAAGTTTTTCAGTATAAGAGACAACATGAACATTCACATTTTATCCGCACGCAGAAAGGATGTAAGCACTTATAAAGCGGTGAAGATTTCTACGATAGATAAAGCATATTTGAGAGCATTCGATAGAATAGCATTTCGAGAATTTAATCCTTGAAGAAAGCTCTGCTACTTGTAAATGCTTCGACATTTATGCAGCCACGTTGAAAATTTAGAAAACAATCTATAATGAAACTAAGAAAAGTATCATTTGATGGGGCTTACCCCCATCGATCTGGATATTCAACTTGTAATGCAATTTGCAACAAAAAAAAAATTTCATAAAATTGGAGTTATTGCGTGAAAAAAAAAAAAACTCGAATTTCTGTTTTTAAATTCGATTCCTTTGGTCTTTTAACATTTGCAAAAGATTTTGTTAGTTTTTATCAAACGACGGCTAGTTAAACCTATGGGTAGGACCTAGGTTAACCGCCTTGGATCGTTAGCGCGTTTTCCTTCCGTAACAGAAAATTAAAAAAATTTTTTTTCCCACTAAACGCAATATTAAATCTTTGAGACTTTAAAGGGAAAACGAAAAGAGATCTTGCTCGAAACCGTCGGAATAGAGACCCGTGAAAATTTGTCATGTCGGTCATGTCGAAACGGATGAAGGCGACGGCTTAATAAAATTTCGAATTTAAAATGTAAAAAGCTCTCGATTTCTCTCAAACTTTTAGGTCCTAAACTTTTATTTTTGTCATCGCATGACTGAACAATTTAAATGCAACCTCGATACGTGAAACGTAAATTGGAGGACTGAAACCACCAACGCCGCGTACGCTTCTGATTGCTTTGACCTTCAGTACAATTCGGTCGCAATACTGCATTCAGTTTTTCCCGGGCCGAATATTTCGGTAATAAACCGAGTTTCCAAAGCGAATGAGAAACCATTGTTCGACACCATACCTCGCTCGCAACATGAAAGACATCTAAACCATGAAATTTACACGATGGGCCGGCGAACGCCGGACGTTCTGTGCAACTGAAAATTTCGTTATTCCATCAATATGGCTCCACTTCCGTCGGGGCACTTAAAAATACATTTTTGTAAATGAAGAGAACCTTAGAACGACAATCGCGCAATGCGAATCGGCAAGATATTTGTATATATAGGTCACTTTATTATTCAAGTGCCTTCAAATTACCATAAATTAAGCGCCATCAAAATTCGGGAAACAAAATTTTTCGCAAACGAAAAAATTATAATTATGTTTACACTAAGGTACCTCATATATGGTGTAAAAATGCAAAAAAAAAATTCGAAACATTTTATGTTCCCCATCCAATTTAACTAAGTTCTCGAAATTTAGTGGAATCGAATGGATTTTTTTTTCCTTTGTAAACGTTGTGAAAGCAACAAAAAAAAAAAACCTAACCTACTTATATAACCTCAAAGTTAAATTTTTGATAACGCTTAAATACGGCAAACGCAATCTTAAGTGCAACTTGTTAATCTGAAATGAAAAGGCGAAGATTTTAAGAACTGACCTTCATTATGTGAACCAAAAAAATTTTTTTTCAATTTGTAATTGATAATTTATTTTCGCAGAAATTATTTTCATTTTATTGTACCGTGGTGTTGTTAACAACAATGATAATGTCTAGCATTTGATTTTCCATCTTTGAAAAAAAAAACAGAACAGTGGCATACAACAGAAATAAATTAACAATTAAAAAACGTGCCCGGCTTGAGTCGCAGTCTTCGTATTCAAGCAGATAGCAAAAGATAAGGGCGTCGCAATCTTTTGAGGAATCAATTTTCATATATTTTTCAGCAATCCAACAGTTTGTTCCATGTCGGAAATAATGCATATGAATGCGGAAGTACCCGGTCCCGTCTAACGGTGAAAAACGTTCACTTTGCATTTCGTATAAGATATGCACCTAATAATTGGGAGATTTTCAAGAACTTGAACTTTAACTGTCTGCTCGGTAATTAATGGAAAATTCTGAGTTTTGATTTTAAAAAATGATATAAAATGCGTTTCTGTAATGAAAATGCTGTAGATATAATATAAAATATGGAAAATTAAAATAAAGTGTTGACGTTCAGGTTTTAATTTTTAACGGGAAAAGGCAACAAACAATACTCCCAGATAAATTTATTCTTTAGGTTGAAAATACGGAATTAAAAATGTAACCTCATCTGGGAAAGGGATACCAAAAAAATTTTAAGAAATTTGGCAAAATTTTTAAAAATACAACAAAAATAGACAGGTCGACTAAAAATAAAGGCCATTTTGAAACCTTCTGAAAAAATATGATCACAGAAATTTAATGAAAACATTGTTAAATTAAGTAACATTGATGATTTAAAAGAACATCCAAATTGAGGATTGGAAAATGATTAAAGATCATAGCATATTAACTTTCTGTATAATCAAATTCAGTACAAAACAGAAATATTTTTCTTTTATCAACATTTTTCAATATTTCAAAAATTGTTAGTGATAATTGTAAAATTTTTTAATTTCTATTTTGTTAAATCTTTTCTTTTACATAATTTTATGATTTATTTGCAAAACACAATCTTTCTATACACTGAAATATATCAATTTCTTCAGACCAAAAATAAGCTTAAATACAGGTCAGGTAACTATTAAATATGAACAAAATTATCGAACACATGTAACATTTATAGTTAACTTTATATATATTTATAATATATTTATATTTAAACATAAAACTGTTCTCTTTTAGTGAATTAAATTAAAACTCTAAAACATTAATAAACTGAATAATGCATGAAAGATATTTTACATGTTTAAAGATTTAACCTTAAATTGCAATTATGAAATACTGACATTCATGTTGAAAAAATTTATAATAAGAAATTGTCTTAATGTAATGAAGTTTACTTATTTAGTTGATGTAGAGACGAAGGTGAAAAAGAAATTAAACAAAACTTAATTTTTTAAACTCTGATTATATTTGAATCAATAATTTATGCCTGCTAAACTGCACTTTTGACTTTATTATGTAGTATTTAATTTGAATTTTGCTATTTAAAAATAAAAAAACATTGTTCTTTTGTTAGCGTATTAGAGAATGGTTAATACGTACCGTTTTCTTTTTCGTTATTTCGTTAGACATTGTTTTTTTTAAAAAAAAAACTACAGATAGACCTAAAAAAATTATATTTATTGCAAAAAAGCTGACTAAATGATTGCACTGTAAATATTCCAGTATATATGAAATTGAAACTAAATCACAGAAGATTATGATTAAAATTAAGTAACAATTTTTCACGTGGTTAAATATAAAAAAAATATCAAATTAAAGAAAAGAATAATGTGTTAAAATAATTAATTCATTTGACATTGAAACAGCATTTACGATTGACGTGAGGACATGTTGGATTTCATGATTGCGAGCCGAGATGCAGAAGGTGATATGTGCACTGTGCTCTTTAAATGAAATTCCTGACGTAAATCGAGTTTGTGAGATAGATATGAAGTATCACATGATTATAAATTTTTAAGTTTTTCTCCATGTATCGTTCCCGTTTTTATGAAATAAAAATACTGAAGTGAATTACTCATTAATCATTATTGTCGTTATACGAAGAGAACTGAATTACTTTCAAAAATTTAAATATGTAATTACGTTACTGTCATTGTAATTACAGACTTGAATAGATATGTATCTTAATTTGGTAATCTAAGAACACGAAATAGAACTTTAGCTGTTACAAAGATATCAGAGAACTTTTTTGCATTTCAAACTAGCGGATAATCATAATTTATTTTTTTGCTAAAAAATATAATTTTTTTAGCTTTGGTAAACTCCTTTACGTGTTTTAGCTGACACGCAGGTTAATAACAAAAGAAATAATTTTTTTCAATGTGAATGTAAAAGTTAATAGTTTAACATTACTCCTAATATTTGTCTGACTCATTTATGTTATTAATTTCAGATTCACATATTTTGTACTAATATAATCGTTTATTTTTGTTTTGATTCTGATCTTAAATTGAGCACTGGGATAAAGTACAATCGAAAATTAAAATTAAAATTAGGAATAGATGAAGGTGAATTAATGTCACGTTATTAATGAAAGAATTGAAATTATATTTTTTAAAATACTCTTAAAATTTTGCCTCAAATAAACATCAGAAGTAATTTTATCTTAAATATAATTTAAATTTTTCTCCCAAGAGTATGTCATGAAGGCATCAATTCTTCTCCATGTTGACGGAAAAATAAATTAATTTTTTTTACAGTAATGTTTTATGATATCAATGCAGATATTATTTTATCAACTTTGTAAGAGAAAGTATTAGAGTATATCCAAGCATTTTTACATATTATGTCTGAGGGATATAATCCAATGATTCCGCGCCCGGAATTGCCTCCTGAAAAATAATTTAAAGGCAAAAATTCAGTTTTTTTTTTCCGAAACCTTAAAATTTTTCATTTTGTGAGTGATAGATATAGAAATAAATTATTTCAATTTATTCGAAGTTTTAATAAGAAACAATTAATTTAGATTTTTTGAAATAAAGCGACATGGGGAAAACGCCAGACATGGAAAGTGCACGAAAATAAATTTACAGGAAAAGGAATTTCTGAGTTCTCAAGCGTGCCAAAGATTTGACAACGCTGCTGTGGCATTTAATAAGTGGATGTGATTATTTTAAGATTTCCTTTCCAGAAGAAAAATTTAATTTTTACTTAAAAATGTATCTTGAATTATATTTATAAGCTTTTACCATTGGTAAGTATCTCAGTATTCTTCGTCATTTCATAATTATTTGATTGGGTTTAACAGCCAAGACTAAACTGGACGAAATTATACTCTTGTCAACGGTTTAGTTACTCAAATTACGGTATTCTCAGAAGTAACAGGCCATTCATTTACTTTTAGTTATTCAAAATGTCAAATGATTTTGATACATTGTCCAGTTTTTTTTTCAGACATTAGTCATTTCTGCAAAAAACGATAGTATTCCAATAATTTTACAACTGCATTTTTAAAAAAATTTCATAATTCGTGGAAATTATTATAATGAATTGTAATTTTTATATTTTTCATAAAGGCAATGATTAAAGATGAAAAATATACTTTTTTAAAGTTTTGTGATGCACGGAACTTATGATAGTTCGAATTATAATCATTTTTTGTTAATCCATTTTAACATTCACTTTAAGAAGTGTTGGTCTTTTTCTATTTTTAATGATGTTTTTGTTTTTCCTTAAAAAAGTCTTAAAACATTATCGTCAAATAATAAACTTAGAATAGTAAATGATTGACTAAAATAAAATAATAATTCAACTCCATGACTTATGTTTAATTAGAAAATATAGTTGGGCATTTTGAAATTTTAAAAATTGTAAGAACTGTCGTGGCATTAGACATAAAACATCCGACATCAACCTATTCCAATATTACATAATGAATAAGGCCCTTCTTTTTTTCTCAGATTTTAGGAGTCTTTCATGAAAAGGTTCTTTTCAAATTTAGATCTATAAATTACGGTTCACACACCATTTATGAAGAAAATCAATAAGACACTGTGCAGTGACTTCAAAGGTTTTTAACATTTGAAAGATTTAAAAGATAATTTTTCCATTTTTTGGTTCATCGTTTATTAACAACATACGTCATAAAGATAACATTTTATATTAAAGTTAAATGAAAACAATATTAGAAACTGTTAGAAATACTACATATGAAAATTACCTTATTTAAGTTCAATTTAGTACATTTTAACAATAAAATATAACAATCCAGCATGTATTTTTATGGAGTAATTCATTTTGAAATTATTGAATTTCAAAGTCATAAAAACTTCTACACAGAGAATCGCATATCTCGTGTCAATTAAGAAATTTGTGCATATCTAAAATTAAGAAACTAATACAATAATTTAAAATATCTTTGTTGCTTAGGTCATCATAAATAAAACTTTAAAATTTTTTTTTATGGACTTTTAACAGATTAAGCAGAAGTTTTTACAAAAATCATAACTTCCTTAAATAATATCAAATAGTAATATTTATGATTTCATTGAAAGCTGTCATTGAATATTTTAATTTTATGTAATCAATCATCAAATTGCTTTTCTGTTCATTTCTGGATGTATACGAATTTGGTCTCATCTCTCATTCAATGAAAATTATAGCGATAATGCTAAAGTTTGTAACTAAATATAATCTCGGGCAGCTACATTCGAAAAATTTACTGCTAAAATTAAAGAAATTTAAGCCTTAAAGTATTTATATTAAAGAGAGATTTTTACGGTCGGATAAATTATTATATTAGTTTTAGCAACTTATAAAATACAATAATACTAAGAGTTTACTTCTGTACTGATAAATCACTTTTTGACTGAAATATTTTTATATTTATTCACATGTATATATATTTATTTCGAGATAATATTTTAATTTACACTTTTTTAAAAAAATTCAAATTTTAAAGCAATTACTTTAAATATAAGGAAATTAATATTTATGTATTCAGATTTGTTAGTTCTGCCTTATTATAAATGGTAACTTTTTTGCATAAGTCGCCATAAATTTTAATAAAAAAATTAATTTCACAGTTTTTCAAAGTACAGATGAATAAAAATTCATTTAAATTTTCGGAAAGAGGCAATAAGTTAAAAAAATTAGAATTTTTTTGCTTATTCGAAAAAAAGGAATTTTGAGTTAGGCTAACTAAACATGAAATGAATGTTTTTTTAGTTTAAAATTAAAATCATCATAAGAACATTATGTATCTGAAGCATATGAGTTCGCAAGAACATTCACATTAGAACAAAAATTACATTTTTCGTTAAAAAAAATGTCATTGTCCAGATCTGTGACCCCCTGAACGACAATTTCCATAAATTACTTATAAAACAAATTAAGCATAAAAAAGAAATTTAATTACAGATGAGTTAATAATTAAATAATGATATTTATTTAAAGTATTTGTAGTTAATCATGAATAAAAATTAATTTTTTTTTAATTTTGCTATTTTAATTATATATATTTTGGTTTTCATTTTAATCGTGTAATTTTTCGAACAATAATGGTGCAGCATTGTATAACGAAATTCATAATTTAATGAAATTCTGTATTTAATCAATATTTGACTAGATATTTCCATTCAAAATATAGGTTTTTGTTTCCTTTTTAGAACGATTCTAATTATAATTTTTTTTATAAAAAATGGTAACATTTTTGAATTTTTTGCATGTTCCTTATGTATACTAATGTATTTTTTTTAAGAGGTTACTATCTTAACGAGCATGGACCTTGCAGAATGGTCTTCCTCCCTTAGCAAAAAAGCTTTGGCCCTCTAAATTGGTTTTGCATGTCTGAAAACAAATTTACAAATCAGCGGGGCTAATCATTTGGTTTTTTTAAATCTTCTATGAAAAGGAAACTAAGTAATCTTGTTTTCTGTTCCGGTAATTGGCTTTATACTTACAGTGCAATTGAAGCACTGAGAGTGATAATTATTATTAAGGGCTTCCACCCATCTGTCGCCGGCCTCAATAGGAAATCCGCAAGCAAAACATTTGGTGGTAAACAATTCATTCCAATCTGTAGTAAATAAAAGTTCATTTAATTATTAAACGTAAAAAGAATTTGAAATAATACATTGGTGATATGATAAATTGTTGAATGTTTAGGTAATATATTTAGTTCTTAAATGCTGATCCAAATTTTTTCTAGTAGGGTTGATTAATTACACTAGCTACTTTAATAACTTTTCCTAAAATAAACATCTATGTTAAATGATATCTCTACCTTGATCGCTGTAATCACCTTGATTTTTTAAACATTACTCACAATAATAATAATTGGAAAAACATACAACAAAAGAACTGTGGGTCAAAGTGTATGGTTGTCTTTCGAAAAAGTATTAATGCCATTTTGTTGTTGATGAAAGAAACGGGGATTATTGGCAAAGTATCCGACCTGCTTCGCAGTAGGGTAGACCGTCTTCCAGAAAGAATGGGCTATTCCCGAACAATTTGCCGCAGTAGGCGCAGTTGAAACACTCCGGATGAAAATGCTTTCCAATGGCATTGAGGCAGTCGCCTTTGATTTTGCTATTGCATTTGTCACAATTCGGTGCGATGAATTTTTCGAAGCAGAATTCGCAGTACAGCTGATGACCCTCTTCTTCCACAAATCCTTCACATAAAAAAAAAAAACCCAATTGCTTATCAACATGCTTTCTAGAAAGTGCTATCAGTGCAACGGATAATTGAAAATTAAAAATTATCCGATACGAGTAAGTGATGTTAACGGCTAATATAATTGTCAAAAACATTTTTATGATTTATGGTGATTTAACCCTTACCTATGTCAGCTAAAGGTCTGCGACATTGCTGGTTGGTGCATACAAAATGTTCCGGACACCAAATTTTGCCCAACGCACTTATAAACGGTCCCCTAAAAAAATTGGAAAAATAAAAACAGGAAAAGAACTCTATTTGTTTTAAACATATGTATTTTTCTTTTTAGTTGTGCGGTGAAGTCTGTGCTACATACAAAAAAGAACTTTTTAAAAGTAAATTTATTCATTAGTTAAATTTGATAATAACAGAAAAATATATCTTGCTTTATCCGTTATATTTATTTTATAAAAAAATTTTTATACTTACGTTGTATTGCATTCACAGCATTTAGGAGGGCTCTCATTTACTATTAACTTCGACATGTTTTTCGAGAGTTCATAATCTTCCTTTGAATCGTTTGCAGCTGTTAATACATAATCAAAAACGAAAATATTGAAAAAAAGCCATGCAGATACATTACAAAACACTGAAATATAAACACAAAAAAAATAATTCCGGCCAAATATCAGCCAGAAAATAATATCGGAAATCATTTAATATTTCCCTTAAAATAATATCAATAAATTATAAGATTTTTTATTGTGCAATACTTCGATATATTATTAACTATATTCATATGAAGTAAGTCAGTTAATTAAATCAAATTAGAATTACTGAAGGCCTGGGTTGTATATTAATATACAAGCAAAAAATTGTCAAAGCTAAAATTTTATTTAGTTAGAAAACTCTTAACTGAAGGTTTAGTAATTATGAAATATCAATAATTCATTAAAAAATAAATTTGCAAAATATTATAAAATATAATAATATATTATATGTCAGTTTAATTATTAAATGTAACACATTAATGAAATAAAATTAAAGAAAATATTTTTAAATTACATTTTAACATTATTACATCGAGTTTTGGCAATGTTAATACCAACGTTTAATAGACTAATTTTCTTAATTCGATGATAAGAGACATTTCTTCATGAAATATAGATTCATTAATGTGCACATAGATTTTTTATTATAATTGTTCTTTATAAATGAGTAATTTAGGATAGAAATTGTATTTTCTTCTGACTATGTACTATTTCCTTAACAAAATGGTAAATTTCACTTCCAAACAGGAGTAAACTGTAAGTGTCCACTGCCGGGCATTCGATTTATTTCAACAATCAGAATTTGAATCATTTTGTTAAGATTTCGATACAAAACTTAAAACATGAAAAACTCATGCAGTCAAAATGCTTTTAACACACATAAAAAGGATTTCTACCTTATCTGCATGTTGCAATGTGCGCAGAGAGGGACCCTTGCAGCATTGGGTGGATTAAGGATGCCTTTTCCTCTTCTGGGTGAACTAGATCCGGCAAAAGTCCCGGTTCTTGCTCCGCCAGCGGCAGCACCTGAAGGGCCTCTTTTATCAACTTGTATTCCCTTTATTTGGAGGGAAAATCTGAGGAAAGGTCGGATTTCGGGGGGGACGCCAAAAAATCAATGCTAGAAGTTTTTTTATACATATGGGAATGATGATCATGATTGCTCGTATTCTACACAGCATGATACTTCACTGGAGAAGTTCATGGCTGCAGTGTCAAATTATGAAGCAAATAAAATTCTACCTTTGTCTCAATTTTGCTGAAGAACAGTAGCACGCTCTAATTAGCTTTAAAGTAAATATTTTAAAGTTATTACCCAGCATATTATTTTTGGTATAAATGTTATATTTTCTCAAAGCGTTTTTTTTAAAATTGGAAATTGGAAAATTTTAAATTGACATTGCATCCTACTTGACTTTTCAAAATTTTTTTCGTTACTTTTTAAAAAGTTTTTACAATATACAAATATGAAGTGTTTAAAAGCATATATTAAATTAAAAAGAATTATTTATGAAAATATTATAGCTTTGCGTAAGGAGCGCAAGTAAAAATATAAAGCTGAAAATTTCTGCTTAAGCGAGCATCAAATTAAATAGGCCAAATCTTATATTTTGTAAATGTTAGTACTTCAGCTATTTCCCAAACGATATTAATGACTTTTACGAACTGTCAGAAATGTTCATGATATTAACGAATATACTGAGAATTATTAGCTGAAAACTGTAGGCTATCCACAAGAAAACATCCCTTCCTTATTAATAGGGAAATTTAAAAATATAGCGGAAAGAACAGATCATATTAATTGAAAATATAATCAAATGAAAAAAAAGTAAACCGGAGCATGCATTTCCTTACAATATACATTTTAAAAATAATCTTTAATGAGCAGATAATTTAGAAATATGATATATTGTAATATCATTTTGTTTTTATAAATGACTTAACGATTTATTTTTGGCTCTGTACTGCACTGTAAGTACTTAAAAAATTATATTTTTATCTTGGATAAATTTAAGCATGGTTCTTCAAAGAACTTAGAAATATTTAATACTTAACAATAATTAATTTAAGATGAATTTTAATTAGGAAAATTTAGATATTTTTAACAATCTTAGAATTTTACAAGGCAATTACTTAGAAGTGTGAAAAAAGCGGAGATAGGATAAAGGATCAAAAAATATCATATACGAATAAAACGCTGAAAAGGCATATTGTTAATTTAGCTTTAATATTTTATGGTTCTTAATCTCGATAAAATATTGCATATGAAACAATTTTATTTTCAAATTGCCAAATTAAGATACTGAGCTAGATTTTAGAATCGAAGACGGTTTTGGATTATATATTCAATTTTTTCTCTTCAGATCGAAATTAAGAACAAAAAAATATTAATACAATTTGAGAGCTGCTTAAATTAAATACGGTAAAATTTTATTTACAAGGCTACTGAAGGACTGAGGAAAATGGTCGTGGTTTTGGGTCGTAAGACTTAAATTCTGAAATTAAACCATAAAATCAAAATGAGAATATTTTTAGTAAAAATCCTTTACATTTACACACACATATATATATATTAGTTGATGAAACATTCAGTAAAGAAAAATCTTTGAAAGAATATTTCGATCTGCTCTTGATTCGATATTTCTAAGGAATTTGAAAAGATAAATACAATACATATATATGATGACCAAAATTAATATAATTAAAGCAATGAAAATTTTTTGCTGGTGTCATTTAATTTCCTCCTTTACGATTAGGCACACGCAACTCATTCGAATATCACTGAATGAGCAACCTAATATTTGATCCTTAAATATTAATGATAGGATGTCTGATTAGTAAAAATTATCGTTGATTAAATTATTTTAATATTTTACATTAATGGTTAACTATAGAATTATTATTCGAAATTTAAATTTAATCAAATTTAAAGGTTATAAATTGTTATAAATTTTCGCTTTATCTCAAAAGCATCATAATAAAAAAGTTAATAAAAATTAAATTTGAAAAGATTTTTGATATAAATGTAGAGTAAGTTCAATTTTGAAAGCATAAATGCAGTTAAAGCAAAATATTAATACAAGTGACTATAAAAAAATCTTATCCATTAAAAGCAGCATCTGTTGCTACTAAAAGAAATAATAAGTTTATGTTAAATTATATATGGAATAATAAATAAAAATAAAAGAGATAATAAATTTACAGTATTTAGAACAAATCTAAAAACATAACTTTTAGATGTTTTATTAAAGTTTTTAAATATTAGCGAAAGCAAATTAAGAATTAAATCATTTTATAGTTAAAAAAAACTTTCCAATAAATTCTTTAAATTATTTTGGCAATAAAATAGATATGAGGTTTAAGCAGCTCTCAAAAAATAAAGTAAAATTTTTGGGCAAGAATGTAACACATTTTGAATTACCTCGAAGACTTGGACCGGGCTTATATCCAGTGAATATTCCTTTAAAGAAGAATATCTAATTAGTTTAGAATTAGAATTAGATATTCTATTACGATAGAAGCGCATTGCAAATATATTTTATTTTGCATCTTGTAATGCCGAATAATAATGATGCTCTAAAATTGTTGATCCTATTAAATCATTATTTTTGGTTTTTGCCTGGAACGTGGAGAATATTTGCAATATTTTCCGTTGTAACATTATTTTGTTTTTAATTAGTATTACTTGATTCTTATTATTACATTCTTATTGATTACTTGATTATTGATTACTACATTCTTTTGACAGTTGACAAATAATTTTTTATTAAGCTCAAAAACTTATTTCCCAATTACATTTTAATTAAGTAAATATTATTAGTTTTCACGAAATGACTAAAATCTTACCTGACTGAGGGCGAGCCAATGGTGATGGCACTGATGGTTGATTGAAATTTGGTTTTGGTGCCTGGGTTGTGATTGGCGATGACTGAAAATATTAATAAAACAATAAAAGCAATTATTTTTGTCGCAATTTATTTATTTATTATTTTATAAAATTTTCTAGTTTAGGGTATTTGATAATTTAAATATGTAGAATAGTATGGAATGTTTCCCATAATCCAAAGATTAATCAATCTTTAAAAATGTAAGGCTTTTATCTATACATTTTAAAATAGCAAACCTCAATATATTTTCATGTACGTAGCAACAACCAGAGAAAATATTAAATATAATTTTCTCGAAATTTTATACAAATTTAAATAAAACTAAACTCTGAAATGTTACCAAGTAGGAAATGCCTTTAATAGTTTAAAAAAATCATTAATTACATTCTCTATTCTAAACAATTTTTTAATGCTTCATTTTTTCTTCAAGTTTTGATTCTTTTATTCAGCAAAATTGTCGTTTCAAAATCCGTCAACAGACTACTTAAATCATTAGATCAATTAATCACAATTCAGTGTAAACAAAATAAATAATTTCAATGAAAGTGAATTTTATATACATTTTTAAATATATCCATTAATATAGTACCAATTAAATTATTTTAAAGTTTATTCCATCTTCGATAGTAAAATTAAAAACAAAATTTCGTGCTTTACTTAAATATTCTTAAATTGTATTTAATATGAAATATAATTATGTACAATTATTATGAAATAATAGATACTTTAAATAATAATTATTGTAAATAAATGCATATTTACTGCAAAGGCTGATATAAAGAATTTTTGTTATCTGTACCTAATACCTTGTTGTCTGTTTACTAACACCGAGAACCATTTTAAAGAAGAAAATTCCAAAGTTAAATAACATTTTTGAAATGGCAGTATGAAGATGAAGAAGATTAGAAAAATGCAGAGAATGATTAGGGTGTAATATGTTCCTATTATTAAGTACTATGTTATATACTGATACACGTAAAAAACTTAATAAATATAATACATTAATGACTTTTACAATCAAGAAAACCTCCGGGAAATTTATTCGGTTATAGTAAAATCTCCCGACGGTACTTGCAAAATTTAATAATTGCCTATATTACAAAATATAATACAAATTGCAAACCAACAAGAAATTAATGGAAATCCAGTCTGGGATTTAACTCATGAAAATGAAACTGATAATTCATGTATAATACAAAAAGAATGGATAATAAAGAAGATCATACATCAGAGTATAAGAATAACAGAATAAGATTTTCTAATTAAATTTTAATTAGTTCAATTATTAGATATTTACGTTAAAAAAATACTTGCCCTGAGAGATAATTTAGCAATTTTTCCCTATGTAAGTGCATATTTATATATAATTTTGGATGTAACGAATTAAACAGTCAATATTTTAATTTTTTTCATAAAGGTAATAAGGCCTGGGTTGCAACTTCAGATATTTAAGTACATCGTAAAAATTACACACTTTTTTAAACACCACAAAACCCAAATCTTTCGAGCTGTTTTATGTACCTTACTCAGGGATGAAGGACTAGTTGGAGCGTTGACATGTCTAATACCAGACTTTGCTGCCTGATAACATAAAAATAAAATAGAAAAAAAGGTATTTATTATAACTAAGTAGTCAATAAAAATATTTAGGTTGAAACAACATAATTGTGACATTTAAAATAAAATACTGAAAAGTATTATTTACAGTGAACTTTACTTACGTTAAAAGGCATAGGTGCCATTGTTCCAGGTTGAGGAGATCCCGGACCAGCAGAGGACGTGGAAAGCTGCGACTGATAAGTGTGGGGTGCAGAAGTTACGCTCGATGGAATAAAGTTTGAAGGCACTTTTCCACCTCTGTAAAGAAATTTCTTAAAACAAATTCTTTGTAAAAAGCGTCTCATCTGAATCATTGTACAACGTTGACATTACTTACGGAGGAACTGTTACGGGTTCCAGATTTGGTGCCGGAGGATTTTGTCTGGCTACCATTTTAGCATGGATATCACAGTAGAGTTTGTTATTAATGTTGTAGTACCCGACATTTTTAAGGGAAGTACCACAGGTGGAACATTTGAAGCATTCGACATGTAGATTTTTGTCTTTAATCCTTACGAAAAGGCCTCTAAAAAGTAAAAATTAATAGTAAAAAATTCATCTTTAAATCATAATATTTAAAAATTGATGTGTAGTTTCCAAATTTTCGAAGTTAAAATTTAAAGGCGTTCATAAGCGTTCTTTATATCATATTCTCAAAATAAAATCCCATAAAATAAATTTTAAAATTTAATATAATATTCAAATAAAGTAAGAAGCAATTAAGTATTTACATGGATATGATCAGTAAATAATCCATTCAAACTAATGAATTTACGAATGTACTGATTAATATTAAATAATATAAATTATAATATAATAATGTTAAAATTCAGAAATTTGACTTCGAAAAAGAATAATATTAATTTTTTCGAAAAAAAAATAAAATTTGGAATCAATTTTTTATTTAATTAACAAATTATTTCATCTGTAGCACGCCAATAATTTCTTAATGTGATTCATATCGTTAAATAAAGTTATTTTGTGAATTTCAATCAAATGTAAAAATGTAAATGTTTCAAAGGCTTTCTTTTCCATAAGAAACTATTTTTTGCATTTTAATATTGTGACTTGTACAGTAAATGAGAAATTCTTATTATAAAAATTTTTATTTCGTCATTTTCTTCTGTTCCGTTTTTTTTTTAAGGCTTTATTAGGCATATTAGGAGTGTTTGTCAGTGGGCAAACATTTTACTTTGCAGATAATGAAAAAGAAAGCAATGAATTTTTACTTAATTAATATCAATTCAAAATTTCCGTTTAAAAATGATTTGAAATGGTTCTTTTTAAATCGATTTTAGAAAATGGTGTGAACCCAATTTTCTAAATTTGACTTTAGAAAAATGTGTAAAAAAACTGCGCCTCTTTCTAAATTTTACGATATAAAATGTGGACTAAAGTAAAAGTAAAATGGAATCCTGACATTGTCAATGTCTCAAATGTTGAGAAACGTTTGAAGAGATTGCATGAAAAATTTCATATTTTTCCTATTCCCGCACAATTCATAAAGTTTATTATGAATTACAATTTATATAAAATAAGGAATTAAATTATTGGATGTTGTGGTTTAGAGACATTTTAACTTAATAGAATTATCGAAAATTAAAAATATTAAAGTATTGAACCTCATTATAGTATATTTACATAGGTTAATGAATCTATTTCCAATATTCGCAATTATAAATTCGTTGGTTAAATAAAATTTGAATAAAAACGGAGACTACCATGTGGAAAAGCAAAAGTAAAAAAATTAACTCATAATCTATAAAAACATGCAAGAAAGAATGTAATAAATAGAAGGGGAATTCAAAACCCACATTGCCTTCCGCTATAGAAGAAATATTATGTGGTACCATTCAAGTACTTTTTCAAGTGTGCAGAATGTCGTACTTTGCTGTAAACAATACGTGTTGCTTTGTAGGTCACAGGTGTTAAGACCATGAACCGTATGTATTGGCTGATGAATGGAAGAGATTTAAAGAAATAAAAAGTAACCTAAAATCTTTATCTAGACAGTATAGTTCGAGATAGGTTAGAAATCGGTAATAAAAGAAATAATAAAGCTTACTTAAAGCTTGAAACGCCAGAGATCGATATTGAGAAGAAAAGAAAGAGTAATAACGGAAATGGAAAGAAAATAAAACATGCAAAACGAGAAGTCTGTGATCAGCGAGCAAGTAGAAGAGTAAGAGAAGAAATACAGTCAGGAAAGACACCCAAATTCTTACATGATAAACCGTTCACAATCTGAACATTTCGGAGTTTCTGAGGAAACCGACTGCGAGGCAGTAGCTGATGCTGGGTAAGTTGGGGGGGGAACCTGAGCAGCCAGCGGCGTGCTCGGATGAGGTGACACCGCACGACCACCAATGGCGTGACTAGCAGTAGAATAATAAGACATAGTACTCGACGGCGCTAACCATGGAAACACACATATAAATGTATTAGTCAATAAAAATTCTAAAATATATTTATTTTATAATGCCCCGGTAAAATGCGGCAACGCAGTCATAACTCTCCTGAAATTAAAAACATCTCTTTATTAGCCGATGCTCGACTTTTGGTGCTTTCTCGCCGCGACAGTTATTCATGACATTGTATTTAAAAAAGCACCAACGATCGCATCAGATGAGAAGATCAACCAGATCACTTACACAATTAAACGCTCACAGTCTGCACAAATGTTCTGCCCCGGTGGCAATATTTTCAGCGGGTCTTGTGCAGGCTGGGGCTTCGTTTCTGGAGCGGATACATGCCTAAGACCGGAAAGAGGATTTGAAACAGGCACATTTGACGCTTTGGGCGTTCTCGCAGTGGGTGTTTGCGGTGTTTCTACATCTGCCGAATATAATGACTTAACATTAGTAAAAAGAATTCCAACGCAAGGCTGCACAAACCGAGAGTGATCTCTGTATCCTGTCATATGAAAAATTTATAATATTCTGGTAAAAGCAACCATCTATTTCTCTTCGTTCTTTTTCAAATACAATTTTGAAATTAATTTTTAAATTTATAAAACAATCCAGCAAAAAATTCACTGACTTCATAAAATTGCAAGAAATGTACAAATGAAAATATGTTATTATTATATATGTAAATAATAGAGAACGATGGTTACCTTTTATTATATTATCGCACAGTATTCTGTTAAAAAGTATAATTAGTTTTAGGAAATCTGTAAATATTACAAACTTTAAAGATCCCATTAATTTTAAGTCACAATTCGTATGAACTAGCTGCTTTTTCGAGAAACTCAAAACTGGATTTGTGATATAAAATGAAATTCTGATAAATATGCCAAAAGTCTAGCTAAAATATATAATATTCAAGTGATATAGAAATAATCCAGAATATGTGATTTCACTGTTAATTCTTCAATAGCTGGGGTTACAGATTAATAGTTATTGGGAAGCAAATATGGAAGCATATATAGAATATAGCAAACATATAATAAAGATTTCTGATGCAATGTTTTTTAAAATTTTTGAATTTTAATAGTGAAAATTTTCATTTTTCGATATTAATTTACGAATAAACTTGTGCGCATTAATACATGTGCATAATAAAAAATAGTAACATCATACCTGGTTCCGGTTCTCTGGGTTCATTGTCTATTTCCTGAACCATCTTTAACACCTCGCTATTGGCAGCATTGTAAGTTTTCTCATTTTTCTTAAAGTTTACCCTAGAAAAATCAAATATTTCACTCCATAAAATATTAATATTTAATTTTTTTTGTATGAAGTAAAACTAATCAAAAGGTCTTTCTAATATTTTTTTTAAATTAAGCAGCAAAATTTAAATTTGCAACCGGTTAAAAATTGATGAAACCGATTCTTATATAATCAAATATCAAATATTGTTAAAAATTAGTAAATTACATCAGTTCTATTTTGAATGAACTAATCTCGATTATATTGTTAATAAATTTTTAAATGATTCCATTTTCTTTATAAAAACAATGAGATATAACTAATTCTTAACTTTTATATGGATTTAGCAGATTTCATTCTGCAAACATATTACTCTGGCTAGTTGTAGCTTATTTTTTTTCAAGACTTACACTCTAGTTTGATGCTACACTTTATGCTATGAAAAATCTATATGTTCAGCTGACCGCTTACCCTACTACTCCACCAGCCAAAACTTCAGCTTGAGCACTAAGAGTCTCCTTGATCGTTTGTTCTGAATATAGGCCGATCGGACAATTATACTGCTTACTTGCCAACTGTTTGATTGAATCACCATTTACAGCGGTTCCGGCGAATGGTTTAGGAGCATAATTGTATTGGCTGAAGGATGTCGGGAGAGGTTGCTGCTTGTGAGCCAAAGAAGTTTTGGTAACAGGTTGAATGTGACCCGTTTGACCAACTGTTGGGGTTGGTCCTATGGGAGTCACTAATGGTTTCCATGTTGAATCACCCCTAGAATTAAGAGGATACCTATTCATTCAAAAATGCAAAAGACAATCGAGAAAAGCTTTATCTTATGATCATCCATAATATCATTATCTGCAACAACATTGAAAGAACTGAATAACTGCCATCATTGCAGAAAATGAGAAACGAAATAATTCAATCAAGTTTAAAACTAGGGCAAAATAGTTTTTTATATAAATAAATATTCTTGCATCAGTCATTTTTGATGTAGAATCAAAAACTGTTACAGAAAAAATTTTAAGTTTCCTCAAAACTAGAGACAATTGAAAACCTTGGTTTTTATAGATTTAATGAAATAGTTTCTCCTGCAATTTCTTTAAACAAGCGAATATTCAGGGGCATAATAAATATGTATCATGAAAAATATTTGCGGTGTTGCTGGCTTTAATTTCTAATTTTTTCTTTACCTAATTGTAAGAATGAAAAGATTTGACTCACTAATATATCTTTCCATTTTGTACTGATTATGTCCATAAGTCCCTTTTCCCATTATTGATATTTTAGACTCTTTGTTATGCCACTGTCTATTGTTAGTCTACTGACTAAAGCTTATTATATATTTTGCAAGAAAAACTTTTAATTCGAAGGTGGACCATAATAATCCATGACCATTTATTTAATTTGTTTTTCTTAGCTTTTGATTTTTCGCATTTCCTCTACAAAAATTTCCGATGACAGTTATGTAATATTCATAAATGAAAATTTGAATTACCGTGACTATCAAGATCTTAAAAGCGGTTTTTTCTATATTTCTTTCAATACCGCCTGCAATAATTTTTCTTTGTATTGACACCAATGAAGAATATGATTCCATTAGATTATGAAGACAACATATATGAATAAATATCTTTTTTTACATTACTTAATCGTACGAATCTTTTTTCTGAGGCTCCTGGTAGGAAACATTGCCTGAAGAGGAAAAATTATCAGAAAGAAGAAAAGGATTATAAATGTAGCATGATGAGAGACATGACGTACGATTTCATTCGAAAATTGAATTCACAACCTCCAAAATACTTAAAACAGAAATTTATTTTAGAGGGCAAAGATTGCTCACCAGAAAGGGTAATTATATTGTTAAATTACGTTAAATTCCGTGAACGAATTCCTTTTCGAAACTTTATCATCGATAGATATTACAGAAAATTTTCATCTTGATCATTTAGAAATACGATATATTAAATAAAAATAGAAATAATTTTTGACTTGGCAATACTGCCAAATCAACTATTATTATTCAACCATTTTGTTAGAATTCTTGTAATTTTTCCCAGTTTAAAAGCCCGTTCTTTGCTGTAAGATATGTTACTATGAAATTCCCCACGATATTTTGTTACGAAAAATATGAATTAATAATGATGATTTATATTTAAATTAACTCGGTACATAAAGAGTCAGAAAATTAAAATTATTTTATTATAATTTTAAAAAATCGTACTATAAATATAGTTAAATAATATAACAGTTTATAAAATTTAATGATAATCAAAATTATCTTTATTATCATAATTTGTGATTTTCTTAGGAACGAAAATAAACCGCAAAATTACCGCAATTATCGCATTTACTGGAAGTAAGTTATATGCAGAGATAAATATGAAACATGAGGCAAAAAATCTATTATCCGTAATTTGTAATTGATATTATTTCATTATACGTAAAGGGTTTCCGGCACAGATTTATGTACTAATCTAAAACATATCTTGCAGATATTCTTATTACTTTTTGAGGATATAAAACAAAAAACAAAATAATTTATAAGAATGTGGATGTAAAGTTTAATATTTATACAATTAAATTGAAATTAAAGAAATATTATGTGAAATTTAATTAAATTTTTAAAAGAATATTTCTTTCTGAGAAATGTATGCCACCATGAATCAAGTTTAGGATTTTTTATTTGGAAAACATTTTCAATATGGGAAAAAAGTTTATTTAAACTGAAATGGATAGCAAGGAAAATAGCAAAATTGCTATAGTTCTCCAAGATTATTGCCAAGATTTCTACGGAAATTTTTGCTAACGGCTAAAGTAAAAAAAACTGCTTGAATTAAAAAAACATTAAATCTATCTGAAAATCAAAAAAGGAAAAGAAATTGAAATAAAATTAAAACATAAAAATTTATATATGAAAATGAAATCTTTAAGAAAAGTTTATAATTTTACTAGTGTTCAAGAGCACATCCTAAAAATCATTATGAACTGGAACTTTATAAAATAGTTTGTGAAATTTCATGCTGCCACAGATTAAAAATATTTACAATGTGGAGTTCTTATAAATAGAAATAGTTTATTTATAGGGAATGATTATGATGAATAGTCAGAGACAATCCAGATTCTTTTTAAAAGAAATGATTTGGTTTTAATAATTCCTCTTTAAAAAGTTATCAAAAATCAGTGGTTCATAAAGAATCGTGAATTAAACTTTAACAATATTTAATGGGCAATATTTTTCAATTAATAAAATGAAAAACATTTCATAAAATTGATTTTTTTTATAATGCTACTTTTTAGCAATATGGTATATGCTGAATGAAGAATAATTCACAGAAAAATTATCTGAAAAGAAGAGCTATAATGGCAGACAAATTTATTAAATAATAATACAATTTAAAAAAAATGATTTTTATTATAAATGGATTGATAAACTCCAAATTTATATCCATGAAAGAAAATTGACAAGGTGAACTTTATACATAAAATCGAATTATACGTAAAATTTTTGGAATAAAGATTTTGAAGATCAAATGAAGAGTGAGAAATCTCTTCCTATAATTGAATATATTACAAAAATTAATCTAGTAGAAAAAACACAGGTCTTATATAGAAAAGTTTTAAAAATTAGAGGTTGCTCTAAAATGACAGGAGCGCCGCAGTAGGGAATAGGAAAATGATTATAAGAGATATCGTTTCATTTTTATGGAGCTATTTTATTTAATTTACTAATAACACTGCCGGTTTATCAAATTATCTTTCATCTAAGATTCGGATTCATATTTTGATTATTCAGCGTTTTATTTAGTTTACATGTCGATTTTAATTTTTTCTCGTTTTATATAACATCTTCTTTGTAAAAAAAAATCATTAAAGAACTTGAATATATTTTTTAATAGTTTTATTTCATCTTTCTTATGTAGCTATGTAGTTAATATCTTATGTCTGTTCTTAAATTGAAGACTTTATCAACCTATAAATTTCTTATTTATATAATTCTTTTTATGGCGATTACAATTCTGAAATGTATATTTTAAAAATAAGTGAAGTTCACCTTATTATGACATGTAAACTAATGGTAAATTAGAAAGAAATCCGATTAATAAAAACAAATCCCAGATAAAATAATAAGACTTTGTATTGAGAAACTTATTGTTAAATATTTAATGTTACTTATACATAATTTCATACACAATATGCATAAATGGTACTCATTCTGACTAACAGTGCAATTTACGTAACTTCTCTAATTAATTAACTTTAATTATAAGTGTGAAACCTGTAAGACAGTTTTTGAAGTAAATTTTTTTTGATTGCTTATGGGACGAAATTATTCAGAAAGGAAGTGTCATAAGGACTGAAAAATAATTAAATAACAATTAGAAATTTACAAAATTTAATAACATGAATCAGATCTTTGTTTCATGTTTTCAAAATTTTAAATATATAAAGTTTTGGGCAATTAATTCTTTGTTTTATGCTATTTCAGTTTGAACAGGGATTTTCCCTATAAATCGGGCCATGAAATGTAAATATCTGAGATTAAAGTGATAAGACTACAAGAGAGGATTGATAAGTGACAAGAATCTGAAATTTTAGCTCTCCCAAAATGTGAGGCAAATGCCAATTTATCGCAATTATTCTTGGCATTAAAAGCTACTAAATTATAGCGATTTGAAATATCTTCTAAAGGTTAAAAAAACATTATCGAATACAATTTACTATTTCTGTCATATTATAATATACCATAAAAACAGCAGAAAAATAATTTAAAATTACAGTTAACATCACTTAATATTATACAAATAAAGCCTTAAATTTATACTGATTTTTATTATTCTTTGGAATGTTATTTGTTCTGGTTATTACAGTAAAAAATAATATAAGTGAAAGAGATTATTTTATTAACTTGACTATATATTTTATTAACAAACTGATCTTACTTCAGTATTTCATCAGTATCCGAGTCCATATACTCTAACTGAAGTTAGTGATGCCCGAAGAAACTATATAATATCAAAATATTATCTTAAAATTTTTTACTGATTCTTCACATAATGATTCCAAAAAACTCTATTTCTCAAAAGTTAAATCCTCTGATACGTACATAAATATATTTGCTGTAAATCTTTTCTGGATTATCAAACAATATCATTAATTATGGAATCCGGCAATTAGTTTATAACTTTGCATTGCAAGCATTAAATCTTAAACGCACGAATTAGTAAAAATTGCCTCATATGCCTGTCATTCACTCTGGCTGTTCATAGCCTGTAGTTAAGTGTTAGCAACTTCAATTAAAGGGAGCAAGATTGAAATATTGTAACACTAACCTCTGAACTGTTAACTCAAAGTTATTGCCCGCTCTGACAATTGCATTTTGAGCGTCCTTATGAGTTAAATTGAAGAGTTCTATGTTATTAACTTTTACTAAAGCATCCCCTTGTTGCAGACCCGCTTTTTCTGCAGGTGAATTGCTATTAACCTGTAACGAAAATTTTTCTTTGTTTTAATTTCTTCAGTTTTCCAATACTTTTTTACGTCATTACGGGTTGAAAAAGTTTCAGACCCTAAATCAGATTACACTGAAAATTTCCATATATTCATTAATCCATTCAAAATTCCTTCTCAGTTTTATTTTCAGATCTTGAAAGAGCAAAGCTAAAACTTCATTTTAATTTTCAAGACATTTGGGATTATGGGATTATTGGGACATTTCTGATAGATTATGGGATATCGAATATAAGTGAATTTTAAGATCATTAAGTGCAAATTTACAATGAAAGAAATATATAGCCAGTAAATATAATACATTGAAAAACAAATATATGTAGAGATTTCGTGTATCAACATTTTTTTTGCTTCTCCATTATAAATGAGATTAGATTCACTTTATGGAAAAAATGCTGACAAAGATATTAATTTTAAATTAGATAAAACCAGATTCAAATTAACTTGTCTGTATCAATAAAAAACTCGATTTTTAGTAATGAACGCAACTTAGTAATAATATGAAATCTATACATATTAATCATGCATTGCAGTAGATTTGGCAGATGCATTAATTTCGGTGCAATATATATATATTTTCATCAGAGCTTTAGAAAATATTTTTATTAAAGTTTATAACTAAGATCTACTAAGTTTTTATTATGAATTCAGTTAAAAAGCAGAAGATTGAATTTAGTAACACAGCGACGAACTTAACTTGAACTTAGTAACAGCAAACGAGAAATAATGAAAAATTATGTTTTGGAATTGTCACACAGGTACCGAAGAAAGTGCAGAGATTCAAAAATATATTTTTTATTATAATTTTGAAAAGAAACGAGAGCATTTGATTCATTTGAACGAATCGCATTATCCTCTTGGTTTCCAATAAAGCGATGCCTGTTTTTCAGACTATGGTCCATCAAATGTTTGCGATATTTTATTATTTGTTTTAGATGCAACGTTAAATTAAATTTTTCATCTGATTAAATGTATTTGTTAATATATAGGGAAAAGATAATTCTCATAATAATATTTTTAATTTAGTAATTTTTCTTTCATTTTAACTGAACTTATCAATATATATTTTATGAATAATATATGTCTAATTTATCACATATACCTGATTATATACATATATAAAGTCTAAGCCTTCGTATTTAAGAATGATTTTTACACAATCAGTGCCTGACAATTAGTTTTTTCATTTTTAAGTTATACTTTGATTGAGATTTTATTTATAGTAAAACCAAAAAAGCATTGCCGCGATTATTTTCTGTTCTGCCAAGCTATGGGCTCGGTTTATCGAGCAAAAACTTGAACTATTTCGAGAACGAATCTCACAATTAAAAATAGGAATGTTCTAAATTTTATTTACATAAGTACGTCCTTAATTATGCTCTCATAATAAGAGTACAAAATGAAACGAAAAACTTTCATATAAGAGGATTTATATTCTTTGCTATGATATGGTTTTGTTATGGCAAGATTTATTTTATAATTAATTTAAAATGCTATTTTTAATCTTTTATAGGTCTGAGAGTCTGATAACATATAAGAATCATCGGAATTCTTTTAGACCGTCAATCAAAACGAGTTTTTACTGAAAATCAATAATTATTGTTCTCGATAAATCACAAAAAATTTATATTTTCACAAAATTAGAAAAAACATCACAAAAAATTTATATTTAAAATGAAAATTTATGTCGGTTTTATACAATTATAAATTTATATACGAAATATCTACATTACGAAAATGCAGAGTTATTTTGGTCAATTTAATGAGCATTTTATTGCATAGCGATAATTTGCGGTCACTATAAAGTTTTGTCACATATTTGCAACAGCAAAAATTAATAAAAACTGAATGTATACACATTTAAAATCTCTCGTCTTGAAAGGTGCTTAGGAATCGTTTGAAACATTAAATTTAACTTGACGAAAACTTATAAAAATATCAATACAGTTATAACAATTATGTAAGAACTGATGAAAAGTTTTTGCTAAATGATAAACCACTTAAAATAAACCAAAATATGGGCAAAAACGTTAGTCATTTGCGAAAAATTTCTAAGGAGTTTGTGAGAACTAGGATTATGAGGAAAAAAATACAGAAAATAATAAAGATTTTTTACTTAAGAAAAAAACAGACAAGTGTATATAAAATCACCTCATTGACTTCTACAATTATGACATTTGGCATCTGAACGAGTAATATATAATTTCACCTATTGCAAAAAACAGTAACATCGTTTTAAGGAATAAGTAAAATTAAACTATCAGAAACTATTAAAGTTATTTAATATTCAATCTGAGCATGAGTTTGGACTTATTAATGCAAATATAGATATTGTCTATCGATATTTAATGATTCTGGGTAAAAAATTTTCCTAAGTATGAAGAATTTATTTTTGATGATTTTTCGATTTTCAATTTTTATTGACAATTGATGACTCGAATCGTGCATATAAAGATTCTGAAGGGTAAATATTTTCATAAACGGTTTTCAAGATAAGATTTTTCAAATATAAACTCATATATATTTCTTTAGATGTTAAATATGACATCTCATGAGGTGTGGTATTCAAATCAAATAGGAATGAAATTCATTTCCATAAGTTTATATTAAGAATTTAATAATAAGTTAATGTATTTAAATTTTTAATTTAAAAAATTTTCGCGTTTCACATACAAAACGAAATGGCTTTACCTTCTGAATGATTAAAGGTTGACCGAAATCCTTTCCACCTTGTAAGCGAAATCCCCACGGAGATGCATCAAAGCGAGATAATTTTATGTTCATAAGCTGTGCCATTTCCGGCTTCGTCGAAACCGGATAAAGTGGTATACAAATTCGATCACGAATTAACCGGCAGCGTTCGTTCGTTTAAGCAGTTCGGCGTTTTGCTATAAGCGAACAGATGGATGATTTAATTTCTATCTATAAAACAGAATATATCAAATTTGAAAATTGAAATAAGAACGTTAAAGGTTAAAAGCAATCAATCCGATTCATCCCCGTTAATCTTTTAAGGCATTCGGACAACTTTGACGCTCTATCTGCTATAATACGCAGGTTCAATGGTGGCAAATGCAACAGTACTTAAAAGAAAACTTTTATCAACATGAGTTAAATCTAATAATTTCCGATTACTTGTATGAAAGGAATATTAAAAATTTTTTGGGATCATTATTATACTTAACTGTTTCGGAATAATTTTCTTGAAATCAAAAAATTAAGATTATTTATAAAAATAAAATTTTTTTTTTTGATTCTATGCGTCTAAGGGAGCGCTGTTTGGAGCAGGGCCAAATTCAATTTTTTTAATAACTTGAATAATGTGAAACCCAATTATTTTATTTCACTAACAATCGTATTATGAAAGTATAATGGATATGTTATAGCGCATTTCAAGAAAAATCTTTTCCAAAAGAATAATAAATTAAACTTGGTGACTATCGAAATGTAAAGTATAACTAAATGGCAAACGGTTTTTCAGCAAATCGTAGTGGCGGAATAAACCAATAAAAGACTAATTATTAAATATATGTAACACAAAAGCGAATTTTATTAAAAATACAAGCGAAAAAAATTTATTTGAACCGTAATTTATTCTTCTCTTAATACGCGTAAAATTTGACTCTATAAACCGCGTCATTATTTGCAATGCCATTTAAACTGATTTTTTCTTTAACGTGCTTTTTTCATTTTCAAAAATGGCGGTCAACAAACTTCGATTTTCGCCAGCACCAAATTTCATGTAGAACATTGTTAAAAAGCGAAAAAACTGTAGTCGTACATTTTTTTTTTGCGTTGGTTGAATTAGATGATTATTGAAAATTAACACTTAAATTTAATAAATACCGTGAACAAAAAATATTATTTATTAAAATTTCAAAACTGTGAAATATGTTGAAACAGAACTGAAAAAGTAACACGATAGTTTTTTTTTCTGTAGTTCCTCTATTTTAGGAGCTTGAAAAGTGCTGATCTGCGCTTGCGTCGGGTTTTAAAATATAACACTATTTACTTTCGAAAATGAAAAAGAAAAAAAAAGATTTTAAATTTCATTGAAATTCGCATTAAACACTGTTCAGAGCTGCGTGGACTAACGAGTTGGACGTTGCCAAACGCATTGAAGCGAAATCCCGGAACTCTTCACATGGGCATCCATGCAGCAAACATCTGGTGTTGGCACAGGTTTCTTTTGCCGTCATAAAACTAGAAAAAATTTACTCAAATCCTTCTAAATATCTTACAAATTTGGAAAAAAAACTTTGAGATTATTCAAGGAAGGAGTTTAATTCAGTAACTTGAGGTACTTGACAATGAAAATCTTACAAAAGTTTTTATATGAGGATAAGCGTGTGGCGCAGACTGCATGCGCAAACAACGATGCTCCATTTTTCATGCTTTCAAGCTATGCGAAAAGTCATATTTCCTTTTTTATTTGATCTCTCACTGAGCATCAATGTAGGAAAGTCAGAAGCTTTCCATCACCTTCGCTCAGCTCAGCCATGCAAACATATCGCCGATTTGTGAGATATGAAATGAGTTAAGAATAATTTGTAAATACATTGCGACCAGTGAAGTGTAATCTCGGTGAATCCATGAAAACAAGCATGTAAACGATAAATGATGATTCATTAGTCTTACTCATTAGGGGTGGCCCGAACAAAGGCTTCATTCTTTGCGACTCACCGAGAAAAAAAAAAAAAAGAAGAAATCGGCAACGTCAGCAAAAGAAACGAAAAACTTTGCTCGACGATGTGATTTCGTTTAACGATACAGGATTTGAAAACGCCGGAAGTGAGAGAATTATTTCCTGTGGTGCGATTCGTTTTTTGCGTGGTCACGTGATGATAATATCGAAAATAACTTCATTGCGATCGACTGCGAACTTACAAGTTTCGCTTTTTTTTT
>JAOWBB010000011.1:2874981-2915964 GCA_028565995.1 Ricinus marginatus | reverse complement strand
GTAAAAAAAAAAAAAAAAAACGGAAAAAAAAAAAAAAAAGTCGAGTCGATTGCCGAAGTGTAAATTCTGCTTAAAAATAACGAAACAAAACAAAAGAGCGTGTTGGAAAGGAAGTGAGTTGAAGCCTAAATTATTGGGATAGGACGAAATACTATGGAAGCTTATGGATCGTTAATGCGGCGGGGGTCACCGGGGCGTGCGGGGAGGGTTTATGACAGAAGGCTGTGCGCGCAAACCTTCCCTCCCTACAGTTGCGTGTGTATCGTGGAGAGTTGAACATTTTGTTGAATTTTTTTTTCATTTATTTTCTCTATAACATGCGGGGTTTTCAATGACAGAGGTGACATCTTTCTTTTACGTTATAATAATTTTAAATGTTAATTTTACCACATTTTGAAAACCTGCTATATCATGGATTTCGGATAGAGGTTCGTTATTTATTTTTTACATTTTGAATTTCTCAGATTGCTTGCCTGCTTTAAAAACGTTGTGCATCTTCGAGCTTGCTGCCGTTGCCTCCGGGAACGGGAGCGTTCGCTTTTAAATATGTCGTTGCCACTTTTAAATGGGAAACAAATATTTCGCGACCGGAATTCGGTTTTTGGCTTTTTCGACGCGGGCCGTCCCGGATTCCGAGGGCCCCGAAATTTTTGTTTGGAAGTTAGGAAAAAAAAAAAAAAATAATAATATTTATAATAACAGCGACCGGAAGTACTTTATTGAATTGTAAAAATGCGTAAGGAGCGGAAAAAGGTTCCGAAGCGGTTCCGGTTTGGGAACCGTTTACTCGACGGGCATTAATTAACGGATGGTGCGGGAGAGTTTTGCGGTGGGGAGAAGGGGAGGGGGGGGAGACGAAAAGCATCCGAGCCTCCGCGATTTTCGCGATACTAGAGCCCGAAGGAGACCCGAGTAGATGCGATGAAGATTACACGAAGCCAGCGATCCTGGGAGAGAGAGAGAGAGAGGAAGAAAAAAAAAAAAGAACAGAAAATGTGATTCAGAAAAGAGTAAAAACGAAAAATTTTTCGGTTTTCCAGCTTAAAAAGAAAAGGAGCGACATTTTGTTAGTCGTCTGAAATGGGTTCATTTTTGAATTTTGACAGTTCTGTTTTTATGATGGCGTCTTGTTGTCAAACGATAAATATTTCGATGCCAAAAATTTTAAAATAAAAGAAAGCTGAATTTTTAAGAAACAAAAATAAGATTCTTTGTCTGGACTCGTGTGCTTCATTCATTTTCTTCTCGGTTCGTCTGAAAATAATTGAAGTCAGAAGGGAAATTCGGGATTGGAAAATGTGGGGATCATATGGAAACTTTAGGGATTTCAAAACTTTCGGGGAATTTTTTTTATTTTTCTGGCAATGCGAACCCACATTTTAAAATTGTAAAAAAAAAAAAAAAAAAAAAAAAACGAAACTTGATGCTTTGGAGTGGATGCCCCGTAGAAAGTAAACATGTTTTGATTAAAACTTCACTTCGAAACTTTTCGTACGGACCAGCATGGCTTGCATTCGGCGGTGAGCGTTCTGAATGTAATAAAAAAAAAAAAAAAAATCGGACACATCCGAAAGTACAGGCGTCAATTGATTGTACCATCGTGAAATTCGATTCATAATGAAAGTAAATTGCAGCAAAGAAATCATCTTCGCCGTTTGTTTGGTGTTGGTTTTAAGGATAAGGCATTTTTGTGCATGATCTCTCTTCCATCACTCAGAGTAAAACAATAGAAAATCTTGTTCACATATTAATGCACCATTTTATCATTGCTATTAGAAAAGAAACGATGACGCTTTACAAGAACTTGGAATGAAACCAATACCGAAATGTGTACATCATTATGTGCTCAGCCGAGTTAAGCACGTCAAACGAATACACAAAGCAATGGATTTTGGTTAATTTTCGTACCAAAAGAATAATTAATTTCAGGGAAAAGACGTCGTACGATAATTTTTCTTTACGATATAAACGTTTCACGTTAATGTTGGCTACGATCTTTGAATCATTACAATATCAACATTTGAATTCGGTCGACAATTTTTATTTATTACACATGACAAATCTTTACCATGGGAAATAGACATAACATGAGAGCACACATTCATAGTTAACGGGGCATTAGGGAACCAACATTTAAGTTTAATTCGCCTAAAAATAAAAAAAAAAAAAGAAAATATATCAGTACCGAATTATTAAGGGTTGTCTTAATGTGTATTATAATATGTAATTTGCCCATGTTTACTTCCGATTATTATAATAAAACTTTGATTCTTAAAATATAATTTAAATTCCTTGTTACGTTATGTTCATGACACGATATAATAATGGAATTTTTCGTCGCACATTCAAAATATTATTTGTATATATGATATTTACACGTGTTTTAATATTCTCTCCGAAAACCATTGCCGTTTGAGTCTCGAAACGAATGCTAGTACGATTTAATTTTAAATTGTCGTAAACAGGATAGTACAAATGATATTTGATGTAGCAAAATAAATAAATATGTTAGAGCTATTTTTATTGGTAATTGTGTGATGCAGTCCGTAGAATTTAATGAAAAAATTTTGAAAACATATGAATTTTCACTTGTAACTTGCCTCTTTATAATGTCCATTTGTTGTTTCATTCAATCCTTGGCAAATATGGGATGGAATTGGCATTAGAAACAAGGAGCCTTCTCCATTAATTTGTTTTAATGAAGTAAAATTAATATGACTTAATAAAATAATTAATAAACAGTTTTCATTTTGTAGGAGCCATTTACTCTGGAGCATATTTTTTTTTTTTTTTTATTTAACCGTTCGTCCTGTAGCTTAAATGACCGGAGTTTTGATCCGGGAACCATCCCATCTATTTAAAAATAATATATTTTAATGCGAAAAATTATAATATTCAACTGGAAATTTTTTTTTCCCCCTCAACTTCTTATCGAGTGCTTTACAATCTGCGTGTGGATTTAACGTTATTGATCTGACATTTATATTGCATTTAATGGTCGTTCAGATGAATCTCGAGTTTTTGCTGCACAAATAACGGATGAGTCCCGTATGATTAAGATTATTAATCCGCAACCGGTTTTTATAGGGAACGTATAAATTCCCGATCTGAAATGGATGTGATACCGCGGGCGAAAAATCGTTTTTTTTTTTTTTGGGAAGAAGTCGCAAAACGAGACTTTTTTCCTTTTTTTTTTTTTTTTACCGGAGCCTCCAAGATGCACAACAAAGGAAAAGGAACAAACAAAAATTTTCGGTTTATTTTGACAACAGCAGATGTGCCATCCGAACAGGCAACACTGTAGAAAAACCTTCAATCCAGGATTGAACACGTGAATAACGGATAAAATCGTTAGTTCTCAAATGCTGTCAAAAATCGAGCCGTAAGCTAAACATTCGTCTGATTGTCATTTGTTTATGAACATGGTGGCTGCAACTGTTAAATGCAGCACACGTATACGGGTTTGTTATGGTGCCGCGCGTTTTCTCCCGAATGGCGCGCTACGAAATGTTAAAGCAGATGTAGATTCAAAAGATCCAATTTTTTTTTTCTGAATTAAATGAGTGATTTTAGAATTAGCCTTTTAGGTCTTAATTTTTTTTTTCCTAGTCTTCCGTTTATCGAACATTTCTCGTGTTTCCCTCTCCCTCCCGCCGCCATTAATGCACGACATTAAAAAGAAAAAAAAAAAAAAAGCCGAACATGACATTTCAAATTTGTCCCGTGCAACGCACCGAGCCGGCAAATTATCGCGGAGTATCGCAAATTACGGGAAATTTAAAGATGTGTAGAACACACCTCGGTTTTCGGCTTGTGAATAGCATTTGAAAAAAAAAATTGCCGCTAAAACATCCTTCTCCGATTCTGTTCGAAAATCAAATAACTTCAATTTATTTTTTCGAAACCGCAATCATTCACGCAGGCGATACAATATTGATAACGGTGGCGAACGGAATTGACTCGGGAGGCGACAGCGAAGCCAATCCTTTGCGTTTCGCAGTTTGGCCTCGCCGTCGGCCATTTTGATGAAAATTACATCTTCCTCGCCGTTTGGTGGAACCGGTCCGGGGGAAGGGGGGAAGGAATGATTCACGGCACAACCGATCGACCGTTGGGAAACTCGCTGGCGCACCGGCAGTTGCATAACGCGCGGGGATTCGTGGATGTCCTCCGTCAGAAAAGAGAAAAAAGAAAAATATGCGATCGGAAAAGCTGCGGGAAAATTCAATTCGTGATGCAAGGGAAGATGCCGACCCTTAAACGAAACGCTCACTTGGGCCCGTCTTCCATCGAGACAGTTTGCATTCGTTGATAAGACTACGAGAAACAGCTTAGGACTACGCAAACTGCATTGAAAAATCGATAATCCCAGTAAGAAGTTAGGCCGGCGAAGAACCGCATTATTGTTTTACATTCAGACGGAGCTGCCTTCTTGAACGGGCCCCGACCGATACATATGACTCAACTCGCCCCGGCGGAAACGTAAAAAAAACTTCGGCTCAATGGAATCAAAGTTGCGGGATTAAGTCATCTTACGCAATTTTTGCTTTTACATTCATTTTATTACTTTCCTATTGTACAAGCTCAACATGAGCATGAGTAGTTACAATCGTAATTAATAATGACAAATGCATGTTTTGTTTTTCGGTGCAAGCTAAGCATAGGTTTGCTTTGTAAACAAAAAAGAATTTCCTAAAATAAAATATATATCGCAGTGGTACTAAAATAAATTTTTCTGGTTTGAGAGCTGGTCCCATTTCCGACTGAAAACCATTAAACCTGAGCGTTTTTCGTGGGCCACCGCGTCTGGGACGCGGCTCGTGGCGGGCAGCGATGCGGCCTGGGCGGACGGTCGAGGTTTCGCCCCCGGGGGCGAACGGCGACGGGAAAAACTTGGACGAGGCCGAAAGCTTCGACTTCCAAAGTTTTTCCGTCCGCCGGGGTGGGAAGTTTCGGTTAGCGCAAGCGCTCGGGGTTTTCCTCGTCCCAGAGCTCCTCGCATCCAGAAAAATTTTTTTGTTCCTCGCTTCGATGACTCATTGGGGAATTCTTAAATCGTCATTCAAAATGAATGTGTCACTGCTGACGCGTCTGCTGCCACTGCCGTCGTGCCTCGGGAATCCGGGAGACCTCTCCGCTCGAACGGCAGCGGCTTCTTCGTTCCTTCTTTTTTCACTTTTTGCGGGGCTTTCTCGAAATTTCGGCGCACCCCTTCCCCCCCCCCCCACGTACAGCCAATTCCAGCATGTACTTCTGCAGGTTAGGTTTAATGGCCGGTTGCCTTTCATTCTTTCCTTTTCAGTCGTTTACAGCAGAAATTCGGAGCGGTTGCCGGACCTCCGTGCAGAAAAGTTAATTTGAATCCGAAGCTGAAATTAACGTTAATGAAATTGAAAAATTACCCGCTGCAGCATGGCTCAAATAGGTTTATTTGACGTTCGGAGGGAAATTTATTAAACTTCTTTTTAATATATAAATAATTCATTTCGCATTCGTGAAATTCAATATATCCGACATTATTATACTTTTAATTTCATCCGTGAAATGTATTAACATGCCCTGCGTAAATTACAAACTGGATTTGTTGCGTCGTTAGCATTTCTGTCGGAGCCGCCGCTTTACTGGTGCATCGGACATCGCAGCTCGAACAAATGCTTGAAAAACCAATCGTGGCAGCAATTGTTGAGGCACACGGGAAAATTTTAGTGACTTTTGATTACAATGTTGGCACGGTTTTTGACAGATGAAAGTGCAGCCAGCATTAATGAGTTCCTTTTCTTATCTCATCCTGTCATTTTTTGAAAAGCATTTCAAATTGCATTTATTTTAGTGTTTCGATGTTATTGTGCGAAGTTATGCCTATTATCTCGTTCGATAATGGTCTATGCAAATAATGAATTATGCAAATGGAGGAACCCAAGCCGGCTTGCGTCTGACGTGCAGTTTGCGGCGAATCCTTTTCGCGAACGTTCCGCTTCTTTTCGGACGCGCGAATCCGGGCACCCGGGGCCCGTGACGCCGGGCCCAAAATGCGGGAATGGCCCCGTCTGCCCCATCTCCCGCCGAGCACTCCGATTTTGTCGGTCGAATGTTACATCTTCAATAGTTGGAATCATGTTTCCGCATTTTTATTAGTAAGTGGGGGCACGCGTTAAATTTTAATTTCATGCGACGACAAAAAAATTCATTTTAATACAGTATGTCCCAACTTTTAACCTTACTCCCTCAACCCCGTTATTCTCCGGTGAAGAAAAAGCCGATGTCGATTTTCGCGTGTTTGAACAGAACCTGAATTTTCGGATTCAACAGTTTACCAGAGAGAAATCCGTCCATCCTTGGATAAATAACTGCATTGCTGCGTCAATTGATTTAAATATGTGTGGCAAAAATTTATTATATTCACTTTTTTTTTTCTTCTCACCACCATTATTTCGTTTTAGTTAACATTTATAATTACAACTTGCGTTAAAGGTTAAAGCAGCATTCATACCCATAACGCTTTTTTTTTTTTATTACATATATTTGTATTTTCCTAACTATAAAAGTTTTATTTTTTTTTTTTAAATTTTTTAATATACTCCGTTAATTTTAGAGTTGTTTCTTTTAAAATTCAGGCCGTATTTTTTACGATGAACTTTTCCTTATCTTGTCATATTTGGTGCAATATAAACTCATAAATTATCATGCACTTTAGATAAGTATTAACAATAATAACATTTTGTAGCTAAATGTTTTCAATTTTTCACACATTCTGCTGATTCATCCGGATGAAAATAGAAAGTTCCATCCGTGTGGAATTTTGGTTTTCCACAGGGAATTTTAACTACCCGCCCTTTGCGACATTTCCCTTTGAATACGCACAAAAGTATCAAATTCTGTAAAAATTTTAAATTTCGAGATCAGGAGGCATTAATTGAACGTGCAAATTGTCCGCCTCAACTGGATGTTGTATTTTCTCATGCACAAGACGGCCACACTTAATGTCCGCGGCTTTTTATTAATATATAATACTTAGCTTGTTAACTGAGCGAATTTTAGCAAATCTTAATATTATTTTCTTTTTTCATTATTATTATTCAGCCATTAAGAACGTTACCTTTGCAGCTGTTTCCTCTCTTACCCAATATATTAAATTCGGGAATATAGATAGCAACTGTTTGTATTGAAAATTTATCTTGCTCTTACATATTTTTCATAGCAATCTATAAAGTTTCTTATCCGTTCGATTATATTATTATTATTATTTTTTTTTTTTCAAACGTTTTAAAATTACATAGTTGTCTACCTAAAGAAAACTTGCCGATATCGAAAATATGTGTTAAATTTTATTTATAAGTTTGTTTCACTCCGGTAGAGTTATTTCAGTTTTTTTTTTTTTCTTCTTCCAGGTTTGCACATGTAGAAATCAATGACCAGCCCATCTGAAGTACAAATATTTTCAAAGAATCGTAATAATAGTATTTTTAACGGAATATATTCTTTTGTACGAACTTTTTTTACATGAAAATATTTTAATTTAATTTTTTTAAGTGTTACTTTTCCGAGAGGCGAAAGAAGACTGAAATTTTTTTATTTTTTTTTTTAAAAAAATAAAATAAAAATAAAGTAGATAAATATAAAGAAAATCCTAAACCAAAAAAATATTCCAGTCATGTATTTTTTTAAGTATCGAAGAATATATAAGCGCGTTCTCTACTTTTTTTAAATGTTGTGTGTATTCTTCGCGAAAAGTTTCGGGCATCTGAATATCGCGGTGCGATTTATATGGTAAAATCGGTTTGATCGGCTTTTCGAACCATTGTTTATATTCGGATGAACTTTTGTTTTGTATAAATAGTGCGAGAATAATTGTGATTCTTTTTGTTACTGATCACCTCAGGGCCTAAAGGGGGCTTTTCTCTCTCTCTCTCTTTTTTTTTTTTTTTTTTTCTAAATCGTAATGTGAGATTATCGTCCAAAACATAGTTCAAAAAGATATTTTTCTTGTTGCTAAGTGTGCCTCTTAAAATCAGTGCCATTAAGACAATGTTTTGGATATAACGAAGAAGAGAAGAAAAAGAAATCAGCAGTATTTTTTGTAATTTTTTTCTGTCTTACAAATTCTAGTCCGAAAGAAAAAAAAGAGAAAAAAAAAAAAAAATGGCCATGTTTCGTGTCTTAAACGTGTCGTGATTATTAATTTGTTGTTTTCCCATGTGTTCTTTTACTTAAAATATATATTGATGACAAAGGAAAGAGAAAAACTAAAAAAAATGTTAGTGCCGCGAAAAATATGAGCGAAGGTGGTGGGGGCTCGGGGCCTGAAATAGGCCCAAATTTCCAGAATGCGGGACCCGCGACCTACTCGAACCCCCCCAGTCAGCCGCCCACACCGAGCTCGACTGTCCAGGATCCGCCGAGCTACCACAGCGTGGAAGTCAGCGAGAATTCGAACGACTCGAAGCCGAATATCACGAGCCTGCATTCGAGCTCCTCGGCGAGCGGCCTGCCCCCGTTCAGCTCCTTTGCCGCCTCCGACGTGAACGAGGGGCTCGGGGGTCGCCTGGCCGGAGACGGCTACCTCACTTCCGACGGCATTTCCTCCACTCGGGTGATGGAGCTCTCAGGTAAGGTCCGAGGGGTTTCGGCACCTCGATCGGCCTTTTGCGGGGCGGCGATACGGCCAGCGAGGGCGAAAGCAAAGCGGTTTTTTTTTTTTTTTTCTTTTGCCCCGGAGGAGTTTTCATCCGCGGAAGCGCCGGCCGAGGTGATTTTGAAAGAGGGAAGTTTAACCCCCGGGGTTAATAACTTGGAAATTGAAAAAAGTAAAAAAAAAAAAAAAAAAGAAAAAAAACGGGCATTTGTGAGTTTGCCGAGATAACGGGGATGAAACGCACAATGTAAGTTACGCGTTCGATGGTATTTTGCTTATTTTGAAGATAAAAGGTAAGATAATACCGGAAATTATACATTCGGAAATTTTCATTCCCGGATGGAATACGGGTAGAATTCGAGTGGGTTTCCTGTTCGCCATTCAGCTGTAGGAAAAAGAAAAAAAGAAAAAAAAAAAAGCAAGACAAATACACAAAAGAATACAGGCCGGTTTTTGCCATGGGGATTTTATAAGTGAGATTCTGTGCACCGGTAATTTTAATGCAAGCAGAGTCTTTTTATGCTTACCCAAACCAGGTCAATTTTATTTTACTATTATTTTTCTTATACCTGCATTAATGGATTCGTATTCAGAGGCTTTTACAAAAATGTCTTCAGACACATTGAACTTGTATAGCAGGTATTGCTTGCTTCACGTCTTTTATGCTTGTATTCTTTGAGAAATGCATTTAAATGTTGGCTTTGCAGATTTTTTTTCGACCGCCTCGCGATTTCTTAAGGTCGATGGAAACCCACGAGATGGTTAGGCAGACGTATTGTTTCTCCTCCGATGGATTTTCGCATTGATTCCCCGCTGGTAATTTATGCGTTTTTTTTTCTTTTAACCCCCCCACGATCAGGCTGGGATTACTGTTACACCGATGGGCTGACCGGCAGATACCTGGAAAGAGGCGATTCGATGCCCGTGATGATCCCACAGCCTCAGTACAGGCCTTGGGAAAGCAAACAAGACGGTAAGTCTCGGACGTGGAATTAATGATTTTACGTGCGAGCTAGAGCGGCGCGTAAAAAATACTTTGTCATTATTTTTAGGTTCTAGTGATAGCAATAAATCAACGCTGCCATCATTCCAGTCTCAATTCGGGGAGGAACTAGTCACAACGTTAACGACGCTGACACCGGCAGCGTGCTCGCCGGCACCATCTGTTCAAAGCCCCAGCCTTCCGAGTTTCCACACTCTCTCGGCCGTGAACCCGAGGTACCCTCTGGTTCCGGCCCCCGTCCAAGCCCGAGAAATCCCATCCATCCAACAGCAGTTTTTAGACGAGCGTCACATTCACTTGTTCCAAGGCCCTCCAGGTCAAAACTTTGCCTTGCAACCCCAAAACGGTTTGAACGGACAGACTTTGACTAGCCTTAACAACGGGACTACTTTGACAACTCTTAATAATGCTCAGTATCATCCTCAGATTATAAATAATGCACAAATCCTGCCTTCCGGACAGATTCTCACCCCTCAGAGTCACCATCTCCTGGCACCCAGTTCCCAAATCATCACCAGCAACGGTCACCTAATATCTTCCTCTGGTGGTCAAGGACTGATGGTCAGCCAAAATTCCACCCCGACTGTGCTGACGGTTGTCAAGACGGAACCCGTCAATCTCGTAGAATTGAAATCGAGCTCAAGTACGTTTTCGAACAGTTCCGATTCGCTTTGTCAGCTTTGGGTGAGTTTTTTAAATGAGAAAAACTCGAAAAGGCTCTAATTTCGCATTTTCCTCGTGCATTTTTGCAGCAGAATCTTCTAACCTGACTCAGTTGCACCACGCGAATTTCCAAAACCCCCTGCTCGCGCAAGGTCAGCAAATGGATTCGAAATTTGGCGTGGAAAGTCCTCCGAGAGGAATAGACGGTCGGAAGAAGGAGAGACGGAAAATACGTGCTTCCAGTTTGGAAAGTTCGAACGAGAGCGACGGAGCAATGAGCGTGGAGTCCAGCGGACAAGTGGCAGCAGTGTCGAGCACCGCGGGCTTCAAGAGCCCCATGACACCGGGACAGATAACAAACGAAGGTTTCAAAATTTCGATCTGAATTTGAAAAAAAAGAAAAATTTTCCGAGGGGAAGTTTTTCTCCGACGATTTTCACCGAGTCTTCCGCGTTTCAGGAGACGGGGTTATTGCAGATACCGGTGAAAAGCAGACGAAAAAGAAGAGGAAACGGTGCGGAGAGTGCATAGGCTGCCAGAGGAAAGACAACTGCGGGGATTGTGCCCCCTGCAGAAACGACAAGAGCCACCAGATTTGCAAAATGAGGCGCTGCGAAAAACTCACGGAGAAAAAGGTAGGAAACCTTTATTTATTACGAGGTCTTTTACGTTGCTGCCACGAAAAGGATTCTTTTGATGGGTCCGGGGGTTTGTTGCATTGTAAAATTTTATTTGCCTCTCGCCATTTTGGAAAGAGCATTCGCATTGTTAACTTTTAACCGCTCGCGGATCGGGCATCGTCGCAATCTTACACGGGCTCCCGTTCCCGTTCCCGTGCGGGGCACACGGCGATTTTCGCGCCGTCGAATCAAAAATCGGACTGCTTCCGTCTCGAGTCTGATTCCGGAGGCGAAGCCCGAAAGCGGAAGCTCGCAGCCAACCTGGGTTGACGATGCGGAAGCGGGGGATCGGGTGCGGGCGGAGATTTCGCCCGTCTCGCATTGTTTAGTCGCGGATTCGGTGGATTGTGAGGAATCCGTTTCTCAGAGGGATTTTTATGGGATTTTTTTTTTTTTTTTTCTATTTGCACTTTGAGATTTTTGTCGGAGAGACGCAGATCACCGGAGAGAAAAGAAAGGAAAAAAAAGTCGCGAGGGGAAGAGAGGAAAGAAAGAAAAGGAGAAAAGCTCCTCTCGCGCATCGCGCTGTCGTGAACTTAACCGGCTCCGGGTTTTTCTTCTCTGCAGCCGTCTAATGCCGCAGACTGGAGTTTCAAACAATTTCTTTCGCTTCAAGATTGATTCAAAACTTTCAATAAAAGTACCAAAATAGATTTGTTAGTAATGTCTTAAGAATTTCATTTTGTTTTCATGATATACCGACTTTCGTGTTGTTAAAAATGAGCTTTCTCCGATCCGGACTTCTCCCACTAAATATATACATTTTATTTGCTGTTCACAATAAAAACCAGGCCCTAATAAAAATGTTGTCAATTTTATGTATGCGTTTTGTGCTTTGAGTGGGAAAAAAAAAAAATTCAAATAAAATTTTAGGGGAAAAAAAAAAAATTCGTCACTTTGAATTTTTATTATACGATTTTTTTGTTTGCTAAACATCAAAAACGGGCAAAAGATCTTTCAGGGGAAAATGCAAATGTTCGCGTTTTAAAATCGCAGATTTTTTCAGCGTTTGCCGTTCATTAAAAATGTTTCCCATATTGAAATTTGAAATTTTGGTACTTTTAAACGTTTTAACATTTAATAAGAAGATTTGTGTGGGGAATTGTGAATCTACTCGTGTCCAATGGCTTTTTACCGGTGGAAATTGAAGTGTTTTGCTTCGGGAGAACTCGCGAACGGGCATTTTTCCATTGATTTTTTTTTTTTAGAAGGTGTAAGGGCAGGTTATTGCGAAAAACAATGATGATAATTTTCCGAGCAGCGCGGAAAAGGAAAAAAAAAAAAAAAGAAAGGAAAAAGCGAGAGGACGGAGCGAGAGAGAAAAGAACCAACGTTGCATCTACTTCCGGCGCAGAATAACTCTACTTCCCGTAGCCGCGAGCACGGACCCCGCTTGATTTTCCCCCCCATTTCGCAGGCTAAGCATTGGCTCGGGAATCATCTTCGGTTGTAATTAATGTAGCCCTAAGCTTAATATCGTGTCATTAGAATTAAGTTTTTGTGTTTATTTCCTTTTCGGATGACGTCATCAGGAACATGCCTACAGCGATGTGGCTCGTGAGACTTTTTATAGCGGATGGCGGCGGACTACGGGAAAAGTCTGACTTTTTGCGAAAGTCGCCCATTTCTTTTTCCTTTCCCCGCAGCCCCTTTTTGTGTTTTCTCTCTCTCTTTTTTTTTTTCCCCGGGAGTCATTTTTCCGGCCCGTTATTGCAATTAATCTTGGGCCTCGTTTAAAGTGGCTCATTCCTGTTTCAAGTTTCGCAATTCCCGTCGCTTAATAATCAGCCCGTTCTAAACAAGGGAATTAATGCCCGTTTTTGTCTATTATCGCATGCTTTGAGGCGGTGATAGAGAGAGAGAGAGAGAGAGAGAGAGAGAAAAAATGACGTTTATAAGCCGTCAAGAGAATGGGATCCGACCTTTTCCACCTCTCTCAGGACCATTTTGAAAGGCCAAAAGTGGTTGCACCACTCCAGCCCCCGTTGTTCTGTTCCCGTATTTACGTTTTTGTCGCCGGTAGTAAGATCAGAGATCAAAAATTAAGCGAAAAAGGAAAAAAAAAAGAAAAAAAAAGAAAAAGAGTCGCGTTCCGCCTCCGAAATAAGATTTGTAATTCGGCACTTTTCCCCTGGCGAAGGTTAACCTCCCCCGAGTGGCGAATAACCCGTTTTCGGGGGTGCGTTTCGAGCGACGGTGCCAGTTGAAGAAATTTAACGTGGAACCGTGGAAACCTGAAACCTGGACCTTTGTAACGCGGATTAAAAGCGATTCGAAACATCGCCATTGTGGAACTACCCTTCGCATTCTTGCAGACTGGTACCGAAATGTCAATTCGTAAATAAACCCTTGAAAATGGCTGCGACATCGCAAGGGGTGGGTTCTTTTTAAAGTAATTTCGGATTTATTATTAAAAGACGACGTGTTTCGTACCGCGAGCCGTCGCAAATATCGGCAGCTTATAATTTCCGATAAAAAAGTGAAAAAAATTAATTCCGGCAAGCCTAAATCTAGTTTCTTTATATTGATCCAAAAAATCACCCCAACGTAGTTGCACTGGAGAGAAAAAAAAAAAAGTGAGGAAATGTAAAAAGACGTGCGGCGGCGTTCCGCGATCGGACTCGATTCCTCTTTCTTAAATTTCCAAGCGTTGTAACAGAAGAAAGCAGTCAAATGCGAGCGATTAAGAATTAACATAGGTCGTTATTATATTCGTTAAATCTGCACATTGCAACTTGCACCCCTTATAAGTTTGAGGTTAGCGGGAAACGTTAACTGATATGAGTTTTACATTTGGAAACTACGCCGGATCCGGTTTTCTTATAAATCTCGTCCGGGCGCGTCGTATTATCCCGCGTAAGTTAAATATGGATTTTCCGTTCAAGGTTCCCGCACGGGGTGAGTCATAACCTTTAGGAGTATTGAGACAGTTTTTCTGGTTTTTGAAGGTCAAATCCCGGTAAACGAAAAAGAAAATGAAAGTGAGCAGACGAAAATGGCGGAGCGGTAGCGAGTCAAATGGCGGCTAGTGCCACGTCGGAAAAGGAAAAACGTCCCCTTAATAGCGCCGACGAGAGGGGAGGGAAAGGAGAGAGCTTTTTACGGTTCCCAATTTTTTTTTTTCTCTCTCTTTTTTAAACCATCGGCAGAAATCAGGCTGGAACGGCGGTTTTTGCGGGATTCGGATCGGGTGTGGCGGAGAAAAAAAAAAAAAAAAGAAAAAGAAAAAAAATTTTATAATGAAAGAATCGTCAAGGTCCACGATTTTTCAGCGTTTATTTTCTTCGCTTCGAGCCGAGAAAGCGATGCGACATCCGAGGAAACATAAAAATATTGCCCGCTGCACAGAATGCACGAGTCATTTGCCAAGCATTGCGCCATGCTGCCCTCTTGCGAAACGTCGAAACGTGGCCCCAGCGGGCTGAGAAACGAAATCCGCCGAGATACAAAAAGTGTCGGGGAATTTTCGACGCTTGAAAATCGGGAGCGAGGTGCCCTCGTTCGTAATATCTTTATATATATATATATATATATTTTTTTTTCCCCAAGTTCGAAACTGCGTACAGTAAATTGTAACTCATCGACCATGACCGGAAGTGTCCTTTTTTTTTTTTTTTCCTTTTACGCATTATCACATATACGACATATGGCGTAATTGCCAAATGTTGAAAAATTCAGTCGACCGTGATGCCAAAAACCGTCTTGGAAAAAAAAAAAAAATTCATTGTTCCGTACAGTCTAATGACGACGTGCTTCCGTCTGACATAAAGCTTTCGGCGGAATGTTTCATTTGCGACGGATATAAGTGCGGAAAACCTTCTAAACGCGACAATCGCTGGATACAGCTTCGATCGAAAAGCTCGTATAAACAACAAGATTATAGCGAATCGGACGTCATAACCATTACACGTTAGATGCGTCAGCATTGCTAAATGACATTTGATAAATGCTATTAATATTTTTCGGTATTTTAAATTTTCAAGTATTGCAATTGATTTATTCGCGAGATTCTTTAACCAGAGGTGAATTTTTAACTGGCGTCGTTGGATTAAAAAAAAAAAAAAAAGAAATATCAAACGAAACACGGGCTTTGTCCGGCAATGTACAAATTATCTCACCACCACCAATCTGTTCCACTTCCTTTATTCATACAGCTACTTTAATTTGTGAGTGCATTGTTCATTAAGGTCTTTTCCTTTTTCTATTTACGCACACACGCACGCACACGCACTTGGGAATGAACATGTGCACGTTCGGTTTCCTCGGCCGTTCGCGGGTTTTCCATCCTTCGGAAAATGCCGCTTGAGCATATTTGCCCCGCCCCTGAAATTTAAGAAAGGAGAGAAAAAGGCGAAAAGGATCGAGGGGCAAAACTTTCGCTCTTATTTTCCCACAAAATGAGAGCCGGGGAAGTCACGTTAAAAAAAAAAAAAAAAAAAAAAAAAAAAAAAAAAAAAAAAAAAAAGGGAATCCCAGGCGTTCTGATTGATATTTGGCACGCGCCGGCGCTTCTTTTTCAACCCCAATCTTATTTTCACCCTCCTTTTTTCGGAGCCTCACCCCGCGTACCTTAAGCGTACCTTGAACACCCGACGAACTCCCAGCTCCCAGTGTTATTTTTGTCCTCGTGTATATATATATATATATATATTAAACCCTTTTATTTTTCATTCACGTTTTTGCGCCAAGCGCATAAGGAAACCCCGTCACATTCTCCATGTGCATCTAATTATGTCATTCATACCGTGTTCGATATGGATTCTTCTGACTTGGTGTACGCTTTAAACGATTTTTTTGTTTTTGTTTTGCTATTCTTACATTGCGCTGCAGCACTGCTGAATTTCACGAGAGAAAATGCGAAACGTTTCGCGTGCTGCGGGTTAATTTTTACTTTTTAGAGCCGTAACCAAGTTCGTGAGGTTAGAAATCAGCAGGATTGGCGGAATGAGATGAACTCAATGAAAATATATATATATATATATATATATATATTTTTTCGTTTACAAAATACACGTATATATTTTTTGTTTTTTTATTTTTTTTTATTTTTTTTTTGTTGAAAATTGAGAGGGTCGTAACAAATTCCTCAGGTTTGTAAGAATTGATACCGAAACAGGTACCAAAAGAAAAAAAAAAAAAAAAAGGTTTTTAACCGCGTCGATACCAACGAAAAATTATGTTTTACGAGATAAAGAGATCTTTTCACGGAGCAAAACCGAATGATTTATGTTCCTTTTTTTTTTTTTTTGCCATTTTATTTATTTATTTTTTTTTTTTTTCCACCTTCGAAAAACCGGAATACCTTAAACAATAAATATTTGTCTCTGAAGTGGTAAAAACTCATTTGCAAAATTTTTTTGCTCGATCCGAGATACCCGAATTCACGTCCGCAGCATTGTTTCCGACCGGTTTTTTCATCATCCCAGTCTCCGTAAAAAGATAGAAATAACGAAAGAAAGGAGGAACCTGAAACTTGCAGTTGCGCCGCGCTTTGCGCGAAATTTTGACGCGACGCCTGGATGAAAAAAAAAAAAAAAAAATTTCAGTATGGAATCAAAATGGCTTCGGCGACGCTTTTTCACCGTCGGAAAGGGAATTTCCATTTGTTTTGTTTTTTTTTGCGCACGGTTAAAAATTTTCATCCTCCTCGGGATTGCCGTCTGGAAACTAAATTTTAGAATCTGTCGGGACCGACGCAGGTTGTCAGGCTCCCGATCCTTTCGCCCGCGGGATTTTAAGGTTTTCCACAGCGGATTTCCGCTCACGAAATTCGGCGGGGCAGGCGACGACTGAGAAAGGGAAAAGGCGAGGCCACGCGGTGAAACGCGGATGAGGGGGAGGGGGAGGGGGGAGGGGGAAAAAAAACAAAATGCAGTAAGATGCGAAGAGTGAATTGTTATAAATAAACACGTGGAACGTGGAACGTGTAACGTGGGAGCAGGGAGGAGCATGTCAAGTCGGTTAAGGGAGCCTGGGGGGGCGTTTGGGATTCTCAATGAACCAAGGGTTGACTAGGGTAACGTTGCCGTTCAAGGTCAGAACTACGATGCTTCCTGCAGCCGTCTCCCCAAGGCCCTTTTTATTTCATTTTTCATTGTCCTTTTCCGCTTTCCTTTTCCCTTTTGCGGTCCTTCGCCTTTCCTAAGGTTCAAGGTCTGCTCGACGCCCTTTCCCTTTCCGGAATTTTGCTTCGCTCCCGATGGAGACGCTTTCAAATTGCTCGTGCGCGACAGGAAGAGGAACAATTTAAAAAACACGGTTCCAGAGGCTGTTAAGTTTCATCTTCTTAATTGAGCGACATCAAACATCCTTTACCTAATCGTCGGGAGGTTATAATAATATAAATATTAATATTTTTCGTTCGGGCCGTCTCGGTTATTGTGGTTAAGGTCTGCTGGTGCGGCCTGCGAGATTTCGAATGCCTGAAAATGCCATTTAAGCAGTTTTGTTTGGGGAATTTTTTTTCTTTTTTTTTTTTTTTTTTTTTTTTTTTTTTTTTTTTTAATAGCATTTTACAAATGTTTGTGCTGGAAATGCGAACATTTCTTGTTTCTGAATTTTTCAACGACCTTTAAAAGCTTGTTCAGAAAATGTAAACATTCAATAATTTTTTTCTAACTTGTATTTTATTAAAATTTGAAATGTTTACTTTGATTCATTTAACTTTGCCATTTATTGCCTTTTTTTTTTTTTTTTGTTTTTTTGAATTTCGAGCTTTCATAAATTTGTCAGCAGCATAAATGGAAGACTTTCAAACGATTTGGAGCTCGAAATGAATTTGATTTTCAAAATATATATATATATATATATATATACAAATTTTTTGTGAAACCTTACCGTAAGCCATGTTTTGATAAATTTAATTTGATGTTCGGTGCAGAAATATTTAAAATAGAAAATCTTAAATTGCATTTCGCCTTTTTCACATTATTATTATTATTATTATTATTATTATTTTTTTTCTCATCTTTATCAGAAAATCCTAATGAAACATAATCGAAGCTTAATAATGTTATTTTAAAGTAATGAGTGCATATGTATTTCAATAAATGACCATTTTAAATGTGCGTTCAGTTTTATTTAAGCGTTTTCAGAGTGATATTTTGATATGGGGGCAATGTCAATCGTTCATTTTAAAATATTGATATCAAATTATTGAAATCTTTTCGAATAATATACAAAGGCATTATAACAAGTAGGTAGTTTAAAATGAATTGGGTGGTTTAATGTTATCCATCCGTTTTCTTCCTTAATCAACATTTTTTATTTTTTTTTTTTTTTTGCGGATCAGCACATTTATAGTTTAACGATTGCTAAAACATTTGGGAGATGGATATTTTGCCGGGAGGAAAGGAAAATTGGTCATGAGGAATTATATTTATGCCTATAATTGGCAACGAATTATTGTACGTGGTAATAAGAAGTTGAAGTTTGGTTTTTATAACCGAGGGCGCTTATTACAAATAGCTTTAAGAGTTAAGGGAAATTCGGTTAAAGGCATTGGCGCCTCAGAAATTTTCGCTTTTTCTGCTATAATAAAACTGATTTTGATCCAGAAGTTTTTATCGAAAATGAGAATTTGTATGACGAATTATATTTTCGCGCCGAGATCTTCACGAAAAGAATCAAATTAGCGGCTTTTGACCGATGCAATGCAGAGTCAATCTTTTATTATTAAAATGTTGATTTTTTTCGTTATTTCAAACTGAGGAATTACCATAAAAAATTGTATTTTATATATATAGCCGAACGTTAAGTTTAGCACTTAAAAGTTGAGATTTTCTAGAGGCAGAAAAAGAAAAAAAAAAAAATACAATGGCTTTTCCATAAAATAAATTGTTGGGGCTTGAAAACATATGTCTTATGCATATTGGTTTCCAATTACGAATTGTCTGATATTTTTTTAATGTCTCTGAGGAATCATAAAAATTCTTGATAGGAACATTAACATTTTTTGTGACCAGCGTTTAATACCACGTTCCTTGAACTTAATTTAGTAGCAAAATCTATTGAGATATTTTCTTTTTTTCAAAAACACTTGGCATTAGCGTGATTTTGAGACTTATTTTTCGGATGCCAAAAATTTCGTTTTTTATTTAGATGCTGCTGCCGTTCGAAATTCAAAAAATTTTACTTGTATTTTTCTAGAACTGGGAACGGATGAAAATTTTCCTTTGGCGAATCGAGATTTTTTTTTTTTTCCGTTTGATTTTTCTCGACCGATCCCGGGGTGTTCCCGGACCGTTCGAGAGCTGCGAAAATATTCACGTTTGAATCTAGAAATCTCGCGATCTCTGACCCCTACGGGGATGCAAAAGGGTTGAAAACCTTTCGACCTTGGCTTGAGATGTTTTCGCTGCCCTTCGTGATCGATTCGCTCAATCAACCCCGCATTTAACGTTTAGCCTAGTTTATTGAATTTTCACCCTTTCTCACTCACGGAAGTAATGTCGCATCCCCGAATCTTGGGAGTTGAGCGAGGAAGGGACATTTCCCACCTCGGGAAATTTGCCGCGGCGCGTGAACGTATATATTACATGTGAACGTATATATTTGTATACCGAAATTATAAAAGTCGTTTTCCAAGCGGCTCTAAAATGTGCTGCACCCTCCTCTCTCCGTCGGAGAATTACGCATGGAATCCTCCGCTTCAGAGGTGGCTTTTGTTTGGCACGGGACGAATCTCCCCAGTGCTGACGGCGACCTAACCCAACTTAGTCGATATTGTTTTTCCCCTGGCCATCAACGGCAGAAGACTTCGCTTAAAAAAAAAAAAAAATTTTTTTTCCCTGCTTACCGGATAGATTCGAATTATCTTTAAACGCGACCGAATTTTAGTCAACTGTTACGTGAATCATACGGGATGAATTACATAAGCATGCCTGGGGAAGTCGGTCTTTACACATGTGTGTATTTTACCGTTCGCGTATCGATTGCATTTGACGTAGCTTAAAAAATTTTTGCATTGTCAGACGCTCTTTCTACCCATCAAACGATCATCTTGCTGAGACTGCGATCTTAAAATAACATGGTTTTTATTGGGGACTAAAAAAAAAAAAAAAAAAAAAGTTCTCGACATAATTACATTTTACTCTCGTGCGATAAGAACGATGAAAATTTTTACCACTGTTATGTTTATAAAGCGATACGCGGTGCTCCGTATTCCAGTATTATAAATATGTATAAACGGTTGAAAATTCTATGTCATCGAATCGGCGATCCCCGCCAGAGGATCCGAAATGTCTGTGTTTATTGTACCTTGAGAGTAGGAAGCGATTTTCCCCCTCTGCGGGGACACGAGCAGAGTCTCGTCACACATATAGCAGAATGATCAATTTGGGGCTGAAGGACGCCGTGGCAAGGTCGTTGCGTCACACGGATAGGGGATGATTCTCCCGTCTTAATTTGAAGTTTTGGGGTTGCTTCTCCCCCATATCGACACTCGAACCGTCTCTCGGCCTCTCTTTTGCGATGCCGCAAAAAAGGGTTGCGCTTCCATAACAGGTGAAGGTGAATTCCCGAGCGAAGTTCGCTCGAATTTTTACTTCCCACCCTCCACCCCCCTCCCCCTCCGGGAGGTCGTCGAAGCTCATTCGAAGAGGGCCGTGGTGGCGGCCGCGGGCATCCGCGTGCACCCCATATGGTGAATGGATTTCGCGGTTCCCGCTGAACCGGGTCGGGGAAAAGAAAAAAAAAAAAAAAAGAGTAATGAATGGAGCGTTTTAAAACAAATGGGAGACTCCATCCGGTGGAGGAAAACCTGAGAGAAGAGAGGGCGGTGATAAAAAGGTGGTTTCTATAATCAGTGAAGGGTGAATATTAGTACACATTAGGTGTCTGTCCCACGAACGTGGGGCCCCTTCTTTTTTTACTAGGCCCCGCTCGGACCCTTGTTACTGGCACGCGCCACAAGGGTCACCCTCTTCTCCTCCTGTGCGAGAACTCCCCGAGCATCTGCTTGGATTTCTTGTTTAATATCTTATATCTGTATTTGGTTCGCGCAAGATATGATTCCCGAGGAATTTCTTCGTTTGTATACAATGTTTTGAGCGATGCCAAGTTTTTGTATCGCTTGGTAGTCAGCTCCGATTATTATTTGATTTTTTGACGACGTTTTTAGACGACGCTCCCGCGCGAGTTCCCCCGGACGATGTGCCGCAAATGCGCCTTGCGAACGCGGAATCGTGCAGGTACCCGAAATTTGAGAGTTTTCACAGTTGAGGACAGGTAATTCCGGAAAGAGTATCGAAAATAATATCGTTCTTAGCGATCCATCTTGTGCGGATCTTTTCCAATTTGTTATGGCACCCCTGCCATTTCTCGAATGCTACCGAACGCTATTTATACTTAAAAATTGTCTTTATTTTTATTATTAATGCCTCCTCAAGAACATGCATAAAAGTAACGCGTTTCATAATGGATAGTTATAATAAAAATAAACTCGGATTTTTCGTATCTGTTACCGTTCCTTTTACATACATATATATATATATATATATATGTGGGTGTACATGGATAATTTTAAAAGTATTACGTGTCGCCGCATTTTCGTGCACATTTCATGCTATGAATATAACTTGACTGTACAATTTTTTATTATCATTCGGATCAAAAAATATATTCATTGAATCTGTATGAATGTGATATCGTATGTCAATATTTTTTATTTCGTAAATGTAAATAAGGGATTAGAAATATTACGCGTTTTTTAATACGTAAAAAATTGCCATGTTCAAATTTTTTTTTTAAAAATATTTTAAAAAATATTTTTCTTTTATAATAAATAATCAAAGATATTATGATAACACTCAAGCCATTTTTAGCTTATGCATTCATGCATGTGGAATATTACTGCACTTGGTCTTTATTATAGATTTACGAAAGATTTTGTAAGTTTGCACTCGGTCTGTATTCGGTTTAGTAAAATAACATTCACAAACTTCTTGTTTGATATGCGTTAAGTTCTTTCGCGTGTCCAGAAGGGTGTCCGAAGGGATGTCCTGCGATGATGATGGTGACAAGAGTTCGGGTAGCGCCTTCGACAACGCGCTTTGTCTACCTGACCGCTAACTTAAACCTGACTTCGACGTTTTCCTCCGCGCTATCATCTCTCGGTCGCTGTACAAACAGCTCTGCGGGGAAAGGGACATTGTCGAAAATTTCTTTGCGTCTCGTTCGAGGTGCGGGATGGGGGTGGGGGAGGGGGAGTGTACCTGCGCCGCAAGCAGTTTTGGCTCCGAAAAGTGATTTTCGTAGGGGTTTGCCCTTCATCCCTCTTTTTCGGGAGCGCGCAACCTACTGCGGTCAGTCAACGACCTCCCTCGTATCAGCCTGGCATTGAGAACTTTTCGTAATCCTTATCTGGTCACGCTTTGGTGGAGCTTGTTTTCGAAAATTGGTTCTTTGTACCTGGGATACCCACGTCCGGTGATTCCTTTCCTTTGTGATCGTCGAAACCCAAACTTTTGAGATCCTGCATTAATTTCTTTCTTTTTTTTCTCTCTCTCTCTCTCCTTTTTTATTTAGTGTAATTATAATTGATGTCTTAAGCCGATGCTGGAGAATGTATCCCATCCGTGAAACATCTGGTTATCATGTGTCATGTTTTACCACGGTTTCCAGACCGTTCGCCGTTCCCGAAGTTGTTCGCCCCATTGTATCTCCGTATCGGCGCTCATTAGAATGGTTATTTCCTTTCCTCTTGTTTTTAATTCAAATGACGGATTTACAATAGTTCAATTTCAGATTCTAATTAGGTTGCGCCTTTTTGGAATCGAAAGGTTTTTCCTTTCCCATTTTTTTTTTTTTTCTTTTTTCGGTTGCGGGCGTTTTGCGAGGGTTACGTGCGCGGAAACCGCGCGCACACCGTGATTACCGGCCGAAAAACGCAAGAAATTTATCTTACGCAAAAGGCCCGCGATGCCCCAGGTACGTGCTGTCCTAATGGTGATGCAAAGCGTTACATCACCCGAGCGAATGTGCCACTGCCTCCGTTATTGACGTGCAGACGGATAAACTAACATTTCCATAGCGCTGCGATATTCGATTGCGTTTATAGCTGTGGATTGATACGAATTACTTTGATTGGCCATGGAAATAACATTACGTTTGAAACCGCTAAAATATATTTTTATATTATTGTACCATTATCCTGGGCGAGGGCTTATTATTATTAGTATTTTTTTTTTTTCACCTATGAAATCGAAAAATATATTTTATTCCTGCAGATGGTGACATTCAGTTTCCATGGCAAACTTGAATTGGTCGAAATTAATTCTCGATTCATGGCTGTCCAAAGTAGATGCATCAGGAGACGTTACGTATACGTACATTTAAGATTTTGTGTATTTTTTTTTCGTCCACGGTGATGCATCCGCGTTCCGATTTGCAGTTGCAGCCCACATTAAACCCTAATCTGCAGTGTTTAATCGCAAGCCTTGCGAAGTTTGGACATTCGGGTGTCGGATTTTTTTTTTTTTTTTTTTTTTATTTTTCGAACAAAACCAGGAATCCGCGGTTCGAGATCCGAGCCGAGCCCGCGGAAATATTTATTTTATTTATTTATACATGTGCATATATATATATATTTTTTTTTTTTCGCACACCACCGATCGCCACGATGTTGTTGTCATTTTATGAAAAGGTATCCACATTTTTCGCACCCCTGATCTATCAACAATATTTTTCTATTTACAATTCAGAAAAAAAAAAAAAAAAAAAAAAAAAAGTTTTTTCTCGTTTCACGTTATTAGAAAGACGCGCGGCCGCTGCGAGCCGAATTAAACGCGCCGATTTCTTACGGGGTGCAGATGCAACGAGGGGTTGAAAACGTAAGATGAACGAGTCTCGGGCGCGCGAGACCGCGGAGGAAGCGGCCTTCGTAGCCTGCTTGGACGACGCACAAGATGCAGCTGTTGTGAATTCGATGGAAACTGTATTTTGAGCTAAGTTCCGTTGAGCCAGGTACGGATTGGTCACCTTCGGGGGGGAGAAAAAAGGAAAGAAAAAAAAAAAAAACGTTCCTCGGAGCTTATTTCCCCCTTGTTGCCGTCCCTGGGAACGGCAACTGGCTTGACTGGAATTGGGAACTGACCCCGGGGTTTGGCGGGTTCCGTGGAAAATAATGGATTTTAATTACCGTCGTGGAGTTAGCCGTTGGAAACAGGTCCCTTAAGGATGCGGCGGTCATTCGCTGTCGACGCAGGCGCCATTTGGCGGGCGCACGCGAAGGTTGAGCCTTTTCGTCGGAGGCGCGCCATGCGTTCTGCTTCCACGAAGGAAAGCCAACTCCGGTAACCTACAACGAGCAAGCGATCGCCCGTTCTTTATTCGACGATTTATTCAAACGGCATTGAATTAATGGCGATTATGATATTTAATTTTTTTTTTTTTTTTTTTTTTTTTTTGGCTCGAATGTTGTAAATGAAACGCATTATTTTTTAACTTTTTCTCACCGTATATTATATTGTTTTGGCCTTTAATTTCCGTTCAATTTCTTTTTTAAAACAATTAATTTATCCTATGAAACTTAGGAAGTAAGGTTCAATGATTGCTTTAACATAATATATATTTATACTTCTAACGTTTTCGAATAATTGAGATTATTTTTTTTTTTTTTTTTATTCTTCGACAATCGGGGACTGCCTTTTTGTGCCTGTATTTTTCACCCATCAAGAAAAAAAAGACGCAAAATTTACAAAAAAAAAAGTAATTTGCTTAAATGATGCGTTTTCACATGTTTCTTTTTCTTTTTTTTGTTGTCAGTTTTAAGATTTTTACTTTTTACAGTGCGGCAACAATACGAATTCGAAGATTGTTTTCTTACATAAAAATCTGCACATGCAATTGAGCGTTATTCACAGGTTTTAACGTTAGAGTATTCGATCCTTGATTTTTCTTACGCATGTCGAAGTTCTGCATATTGCCATAACGATTTTTTTTTTTATTTTTTCGGTTTTACTAACGAAACGAACCTAATTTGATCGACATCCGGAGGAACATTATTTTTTTTTTTTTTTCTTTACGGTAACTGGAGCTGGAGCACCATATGTAACCATATGACTCGCCGTAATAATCTTATACATGGCCGGACCAGGTGCTGCAGCTCCATTTCAGTTTGCTTTATTATTAAAAGTATAATTATTGTTTTGTGTATCTATAACATGAGATTTAAGGTACTTTTCCGGGATTTAAATGCACGCTCTAAAGTTATTAATCGTGTTACATCGAAAAATATGAGATTTTGCGAGGGAAGTTATGGCCGCCTATTTGCTACTGGAATACATTTGATACGGGATGGGGTACGAGTCCTTACAAAAATCAAAAAGGAAGCAGATTGAGAGCAAAAAAGGTGCATGCATCGTTTTGGGGACTTTCGACGCCGCTTCGAGGGGGGTTTCTCGGGCGTCGGAAAACCGCAGATTCGGAAGCCGTTTCCCCAGGCGCGGGTCGACGACTGTTCCGCGCTTTTGTGCGCCCTTTTCTTCCGGTCGTTCTTCCCTGCGGCGGTCGGCCCAACGCGGGGAGGAACGTTGAAAAGCGGTCGCCGAATGCGGACAAGAGAGTTTAAAAGTTAGCCGCGCGCTAACTGGTGTCACTTTCGATGTCGGCGAAACGCCGCCGGGTGGAGAGTCCGGCGGAAAAATCCGGCGCCGGATTTTTCCGGACGGTTCGAAACGCCGAAAAAAAAAAAAAAACCGCGGAGGCTTCCCTGCTGAAAGAAAAAAAAAAAAATTCTCCAGTTAGGTCGTTTTGCCTCTTGCGGCATTAATAATGGCATAAGGTTCCAGTTCCAGAAAACAGCTGGCAATATTATCTTTTCGCACTGTTAAAAAACCGATTGCCCATTGCCCGAATCCCGCGGCACGTTCCCGTTCTAACGTTTTATAATTAAATTAAATGTAAATTTCGAACGGTCCAACGTAAGAAGAGAGGCGTCGGCGGCTTATTCGGCAGTGGCGCGAGACTTTTTTGTCTCGATCCGAACCCTACGTGCTGGAAGTACCACGTGTGTTTAAATTCTTCGAATAATGCGAAAAAAAAAAAAAAAAAAATTTAGGTTATTTCTCCATGTAATTAGTGCCGGAGCGAAGTGAATTCGATTATCGAAGCCGTAATTCCTCGGATAGGTTCACAACGTATGGGAGGCCTCGCGGGCCCCGTTGCGAAACCGTCGATCGAAAAATCGCAACGCCGCGGCTTGCGCTTCGCGAGCCGGAATTTATCCCGGAATCAGAAATGACAGTGGAAAGAAACCCAAAAAAAATCCGCCCGCTGACCTTATGTCTGGAACTGAGGAAAGGCAAAATGTCACTGAAATCGAGGCAAAAACGGAATTCGCATTTTGCGCGGAGGTAGCGACTGAAAGTCGGAAACCTCATTACAAACGAGACAAACCCAAATTTAGATATTTAAAACAATGGAGACTTGCATCGGGTCGATTTCCACATGTGCAATGATGAAATTTGTCTTAACCGATGTGGAAAAACGTCGATAATTACGTCACTGAAAAGAGCCTTTTAGCAAGGAGAGAGCGAAGAATTTGCGTTGCATACCATAAAGTTTAACAGCCTCAGACCACATACGGTTATAGTAAACCATTCAGTTAGGTCGAACGATAATAAAAAAAAAAAAAAAAAACAAAACAAAAACAAAAACAAAAAAAAAATTATAACCGATTACATTCGGATAATAACGAATTTGAAAATGTCGAGCTCTGAAGGCTGCCATTTTCATTGGGTCCGGGATTTAAAAATCGCGCTTTACGGTGAGGACAACCTTTTTTATTTTTTCTTTTGCGAAAAAAAAAAAAAAAGGAAATTTCAGAGCGGTTAACTTTGGCATCGGGTTAAACTTTTCTCGATCCCGTCTGCGGCCACGTTCGAAAACTCGATCCGGAAAAGGAAATTGCGATTTCGGGAGAAAAATTTCACCGGTGGGGACGCACCCCGCCCTTTTTGACCCCAGGTCCGATTTTTTTTTTACGGCCAATAACCGAAGGAACGGAAGGATCGAACTGTGGCCCCGGGAACACGGGCGGCAGACGAAACGATCCGAGTTCTAAAATTTGAAAAACGGAAGAGGGAGGCTCGGGGGGAGGGGAAGGGCATACCTCCTGAATGGCCTCTTAAAAATAAATAGCTTTCGAACGGAAACTTTTTATAACTCTATAACTTTTCGAGATTAGAGGCTCTTAAACGCATATCACGTAAGAGAAGTGCAGGATTCTTGTTTTAATCCCAAACCGTGTCTCTCGTCTAATGCACGAAAAGTCTCCGAGGCCGAGCGGTGCACGCGCCGGCGACCGGGGTGGGACGTTTCTGAACGTGGACGGCCGCGTTCGGAAGACATTTCCGCCTCGCAGATCCGAAATCGGCGAGCTGCACGAGGTGGCAACCGCGCGCGTTTTCACCGTTTTTTTTTTGCTTTTTTATTGCACCTAGCGAGGAAATATAAAAATTGTAAATCCATTCATTAAATCTAATTTACATGAAAAACTTATTCGCCGCGGCAGCGTTTAAAAGCTCGGATTCGGCGGCGGCGATGACTCAGTTAATTTCGGAGAGCTTTCTTCTGGGACCAATGAAAATGTTGCCGAAGAAAACAGCATAAAAAATGAAAAGTAGTAAAAGTAGTTGGGGAAAAAAAAAGTATAGTAATAAGAGGAGGAGAAGAAGAAGAAGAAGAAGAAGAAAAAAAAAATGGAGGGTTCAAAAAATCAATAGGACCGTTTCATGTGAATTTATGAACCGGAAACTCCCGTGTTACGGCGGCGGATTATATTCACGACGATTTAGTTACCGAGAAGCGCGATCCTAACCGTTTTTCAACGCGTCACTCGACTCCTTTTATTTTTATTTTTGTTTATTTATTTTCCCGTCGGAGACGACGAGAAGTTAACCCGGAGGAGAGAAACTCGTGCGAAAATCCGAGCTCGTCGCATCTCCAATTTGAAGCCTCCGGGATTGGTCAGGGATTTCCGCGTCAGACAGCGAGGGGTGGATACGGAGAGGGAGGGATGATTCCACGCCCAAGGTCTTTCTGCAGTCGGCATGTTCCTTCCTCTAGGGGTTTCTCGTTCGGGAAGGGCTTGTTCCGCTTTCGAAAACGGTTTTTCCTCAATGGAAAATGCGTCAAAAACGAGCGTCGGGGTTGTCTCGGCGGTCGGCCGACGCCGCGCGGTTGATAATCATTTAATCCTTCGGAACCGTCGAATCTGATGCCACGTCGAAAAGCGTGGATATTTTCCAGACGAGTCGTAAATAATGAGTTTCGAGCGAATTTCGACCTCCGCGATGCCGAACGATGTATGTTTTTGCCTTAATTCCGAACTCTGCATCCGATACGTGTTTGAATGCAATTCATTTTTCGGTTATATGTCGTCTTTCTCTTATATTTCATTTTTTATTGCATTGTAGAATGTTTCTGGATTTTATGGATCACTTTATTTGTACATGTTTGAAGCATCATATTTATAGCTTTTTTTTTTTTTTTTTCTCGTCCCATTTGATATTATCCTACTGCAGTATGTAGAAGAGTATCATGTTAAAATGAAGTTGCCTACACTTACTATAATCGATTAATTTCGACCGTGTTTATAATTAATGTAAATACAATGCTCATATTTGTTTTTCATAAATCGATAATATCATAAGCTTGATGAAAATTATATCAAATTACTCCCTTCGCATTAATACTAATAGGTTTTTGCATGGGAAAAAGATTACCGCATATTTTTGTATCTCCGTTCAAAAATTAAATAATTTTAAAACTTTAATATTGCATTTACATGAAACCTTAAAATTGTTCACTGGTGATTTTTACATATGGTAAGTTCATAAAATCAATATATTAATAATTGCTTTAGCTTTTTAGATATATTAATTAATGAAAATATTCTAGTTTATGTTGTACGGTTTATTAAAATATTGAACAGAAACATTTTTTTTTTCTTTTAGCATAATCATTATTTTGAAAATTTATTATTTTCTTTAGCTGTAAATCTAGGTAATTATGAATATTCTTACAAGGTTTTAATTTATAGGTTTGTTAATGTTTCGAATACGTTTTTGTCTTTTGAAAAAATTTGACGGCACACGTTTGCCAGTAGCTTTAATACATATATGTGTTATTATTTGTTACGTTAAACATCCATTGCACTTGGTATAGATACATACATGTTTGTGACGCGGGGAAATAGCTTTTTTTTTTCTTCTTCGGATTAGTTTTCTCATTTCCCGGCATTTATTCCTTTTTTACAACATCAATAATTTTGCTATCGAAATATACAGAAATTATACATTTTTTTACTGCGCGGAATTTAACGATGGTCGTAACATTATCCGGAATCCATTCCTTTCTTTTATGACCGCAAGAAAGAGATGGCTAATTTCGGGTTTAAAAAAAAAAAAAAAAAAAAAAAAAAAAGAGAAAAAGGTTTTCCCGGCCGGAAAATCCGTTTAAACATTTGGAACCGGTTTCGAGTCCTCCGCATCGGAGGCCCGTAGATTCTTCCCGTTTTTTAAAGGCAAATTATTCCCCTGAGAAAGGGGAAACGGGGGAGGGCATCAAGGATTCCACCCCCGATTCCTCACGAATTAGGGATGGGGGAACATCCGCGGAGACGAGACGAAATTGCTGTCGAAGACATTCAGGAACGACCGAGGCTTCGAAGCCGAGGAGATCGTTAATGAGATCCAAAGGAGTTAACGGTTCGAAATATTTCAGCCGAAGAGATTACCATCAGACAAGGGGCTGTCGGAAAACGATTTGGCTCGAAGACAAACGTTCCTGAACTCCCCACTAATTAATTTTGTTTTAAAAATATGGAATTATATACCGTGAAAAAGCGAAGTGCACATCCAGGTTTCTGTCGCGTGTTTGAGATGCACAAAAATCGATAAAGTAAAACGGCTCTAAGGATGAAAAAAGAAGGAGAGGAAGGAAGGAGAGAAAAAATAAAAAGGAAAGAAATGGCCGCGGGAGGGAAATGGGGAAGACGGGAAAGTTTCCCAACTTTTTTCCCATTTTCCGTTGACTGATCCGTCTTCAGTCCTTCCCTCCCCCGGCCATTGCCGAGCGTGGCATTCCGTTCAGTGTTTACGTTTGTTGGTTCGGGGTTTCCTCGTCAGATCACGCGACGATGCGGATAAAGCGGTGCTGCCGCCGCGGACTGTTCTCGAACTTGCACTTTCCCGCTCTCGAAAACGTGTTTTTTTTCCCCTCTCTCTCTCTCTCTCTCTCTCTCTCTCTTCCCCCCCAATTCTCGACCACAACTTCCGCTTTTTCGAGCGGAAGTGATTCGTTTCCCGAGCTACAGTTCGAAGCAACTTCTTTCACTGCCCTCGGATCTGCTCACGCTTGAAACCTGGACGCGTTCGCTTATGGATTTTTTGAAGGCATTTTTCAAAATGCTCCGTCTTCTGCCGCGTGTGGACGGGGTGGGTATCGCGTCCCCCCCCCCCCCAAAAAAAAAAAAAAGACAAAAAACTGCTCCGCGAGGACGTCTTCCCGCGAACGTTGCACAAGGTATTGCGTACGCGAATGAATCGCGTGAAATAATTCCAATCGTAAAATCCGTTTGCGAATATCCGACTATGGACTGAGGACATAATTTGTTAAAATCGTAATTTGCGTTCATTACAATTGCTCAATTGGAGCAGCAATGAAAATGTTCCTTAGTTGAATAAAAAAGGATGGAGAACAATTTATAAATTGCAAAAATTTCATGTAGTTAAATGAAAGATACATTCGGGGATTGTGCAAGATTTGTCTAATTAAGATGAGCCATTTTTGATTGGCAAATTATCCGGGAAAAAAAAAAAAAAGGACAAACATTCAGGGATATTTTAGGTTTTTATTTTTCATTATTTTTTGCACGTAAAATTAAATTTGTTTCGAATTAATTATGAATTATTTTATTTCCACGATATCGCAGCCCTGTCAGGTACATCAAATCAGATTGTAAATGTTTACAATGGAAGCGATTCATTTGCCTTAATTAATTGGTTACGTGAGTGAGAATGAGTAAATTTGGAAATATTGAAACAAGGTTCATACGGGTTGTTTGAGATGTACATGATATCATATGCTGAATAGAATTAAGATTGTTATTTTAATTAAATGGAAATTTTGCATGTAGGTGAAATTAATGATGTTTGGGGCTTTCGCCTATGCAGACAGCATGATTTTCCTGTCAGTTATTGTCACATTCCTGTATTGTAAAGTTGTCAGTTGAACTAAAAGGTTAAAAAAGAAAAAAAAAATTTCGGCAGTTCAAAATTATGAAAAAAGAAATGTTATATTCATTGCTTTTTGGTTTATTATTTTGTACTTTTAAAAACAATAAGTTAAATTATGTGAAGTGTGTGTGATCACAATTATTTGCTAGAATTGGTTTTCTTTTTTTTTTTTTTTTTTTTTTATTTTTATTTTTATTTTTTATTTTTATTTTGCTGCAGCTGCGTCACCTTAAAAAGTCTCACGTGCTTCACATTGACGGCATTAATGCATAATAATGTATATATGTTTTTTGCCTTGTCCACCTTCCGCAGCATGATATTAATATTATACGCTCTCGATGTTCAATGTTTGTCATGTTCATGTTGTATGCTATGCTCATGGTGTCCGCTAACATGTTTTTATTTCAGGTTTCGATGTCATTTTATTTACTTTATTTTATTTTTGTTAATTTATCTTGTCTAATGCATGCTTTAATGTCGTCTCGTTGAGTGATTTGTTGTTGTTTTCAGCATCTACTCGCATATAATCGCGAAGATGGCGGTGTCTCGTTCAGGGGGCGTGGCCGGGGAAGAGGCCGAGGGTCTAGAGGGGTATGTTATTTGAATACAGTGTTCCATTTCTCTCTCTCTCTCTCTCTCTCTCTCTCTCTTTTTCTCTGTCTCTCTGTCTGTCTTATTCTCATTCTCACACTTTTCCTATGCATATGTATATTTATATATACATATATGTATAGATGAGAAACATTTTATTTTTTTATTTACTTATAAAACCTATATTTATACACTGGTGACGGGTTTATGGGATTCCTTCATTAGTTTAATTATTATTATTATTTTTTTCATATATTAGAAATCGAAATCGAATTTTTATTTCTTCTCGATGTGACAAGACTCATTTCAATCTGTCAAATAATATATTGCTTTTTTTCTTTTTTTTTTGAAAAAAAATTTTTTTTTTTTTAAATAATGTATGTGTGTGATGCCAGGTAAGTAGATAATTAAGATTCAGATGTGTTTATTTATGCAGTATTTATTTAATTTGACAATTATTTGTATACATACATATGTATATATATTTAGAGAATGAAGAATGTCGAAGTCGAAACGTACAACATTAAGGTGTACAAAAGTTAAGAAGGGTAAGTTATTCATAAGTGATGTCTGTTAATATCAGAATTTTTTATGTGATATGAATGGCATGTGGCTTCTGATATTTGTGTTTGCACTTTTATGTATATTTATTTTATGTAACTTTGTCATTATCTGTTTCGGATGAAACGAAATCCTTTAACGAACGTAAAAGGATTAAAAACTGATTAATATACATTAAATCATTGATTTATTTGGGTTATTTCAGTGTTCTCCAACGGGGAGGCATTCAACACGTTCCTCTATTAAAATTAATCTATCTCTAATGCATCTCTTGGACGAGTCCCGCATCCTCCGGGGTGGTATCAAGCTATTACCGAAATTACAAAACAATTTTCTGTAATATATAGTGACGTTTTTATAGCATTTTTAGCTATTTATCACGTCTCAGCATCGTTATACAAGAGCGATAGCCATTCGTTTTCATCTTTCGAGAAACTTTTAATCTAAACCGCAGAATAATCGCATACGGATATATTATTTATGCCGCGTTTGTAATCAAATCGGGTCTTATTTTGCCGCGGATGAGTCTCGCAAGATCACAATTAAATATTTTTAATGCTAAAGGCGATGTTACGGGTCAACCGTTTCGCTCTTCTGACTTGTACAAGCAACAGCAATCGGTACTGTCGAAAAAGACGATGCATTTTGCGGGTCGCCTGCCGTCCCGACTTTTTCGCGCGGATTTTACTCCGTTTACCCTGCCGTTATCGGAGCGTTTACCGAAGACCGAAATCTTCATTGGGGCCGTTAACCATGCGAAATATTGGAATAAAAATTTTACGGGTCGGAACGCCGTTCGGAAAATTTCCGAAAGGACCGTTTTCGACGGGATGCCGCGTCCAAACCGTGGACACTTTCCCCGACAAAAGTCGGTTTCCATTTTTCCCGGATTTTTCAAAGTCAAATTGGTCCGCTTTCCCGTTGCTTTAAGCTTGCCCAAGGCTCCGGGACGTGTTTTCGGTACAGAATTTTCTTCGTGTTTAATCCCTTTCTGTGCTTTCTCCGTTTTTTTTCGGGGTTCCGGATGATTCGCCTTGTATCGGAGCGGGAAAAGAAAAAGAGGAAGAATCGTTAACGGAGTCCACTGCATCGATATGTGGCCGAAATTTTATTATAGATCGGAAAAAATTGCTCCTTGGCGAACGGGAAAATAAAATAATTTTGCGTTTATTTATCTGCCGCTTTATATGACATAACTTTTAGTCAGTTATTCCGTTAACTGCACGAGTAAGTGCACCCTGGAGTTGCGCGCGTCTGTCGTCCCTTAGATGGGGGTAGAAATTTTTAGCCATCTTGCTCGGACGATTTTCAGGTTCCTCCGTGCGATCCTCGTAAGCAACTTGAAAACTGTGAATCCCCGGATGGGAAAATGGCCGCGTTCCTCAGTTTTTAACGCTCGTCTCCGTCCCAAATGAACAGTTTCCATGAGAAAGACGTTTCTCGGGGAGAGAGAAAGCCAGAAAGCTCGGCTTTTCTCAAATTTTTTGACAGGAACTCACGGGCATAAGCAGAAATGAGATGGAAATTAACATGATGCAAAACGTTAAATTAACGACTTTATTAAGCATTCCCGCATCCAATTAGAATATACTTTTTTCGAAAGAAAAAAAAATAAGTAAATAAACAAATAAAAAAGCTTATAACGAAATCATAAAGTCAAAATTAATTCCGGAGTATTCGTTTCTTAATGTCTTCTGTTTAAAAATGGAAAAAAAAAAAAAACCGAAAAAGTTTTCCTTTCTTTTTCCTCGTTCCAGACATACAATTTTAATTTTTCAAACCCTTGATCATTGCGTCCGATCCCGTTTATTGCTCACCGCAGCAGCATCAAAAATTTGCCTTTATGCTGTAACCGGAGGGAGGTGAATTTCAATTCGGGCGGAGTGACATTTTCAAAAAAAAAGAAACAAACGAGGCGGGGGCCGCTCAATTCACGCCGCCGATCCGAACTCGAACCTAATTTTCGCGTGCCCAAGTTGGCCACTCTGAAAACGTGGCGATAATACAGGATCCTGGGGCTTCGCGGTGCATGTTTTAAAATGCATTTTGTCTGCGGTTTTTTAACCGAGAGCGAAATATATCACCCAGTTAGTAAGGTCGGTCGCTAATTAACTTTCTGTGTAATGTATATTTCATCTTTATCGTAGGGTGATCATGGCCCCGGCTCAACCTTTCCCCGACCTGTTTATCCCCTTCGAGTAGTTTAAGGGATCTCGAAAATTCAAAAGCCTCCGGAACCTTAATGAAAAGCGGGTTATTAAGTGGAAATTTGAAATCAATTTCCAATTCGTCTGGGATCTCGGGGGAGGGAGGGGGTGCGTGCGTGCGTGCGTGCGTGCGTGCGTGCGTGCGTGCACGCGTGATTTTCCGGAGAAAACGCAGCGTTTTTAAGGCTCGCGAGGTCGTTGTAACGGAATGCTATGCGAGAGGGTGCGGGGAGGGGTGGCGGAATTTTTCAGCCGGGAAATTGTTAGTTGGAAAAACGGATAAAATTGAAGCTGGATGAAAATGATATCGTTAATTTTCGGGAAAACGAAACCCCCGTGCCCATGGGCGGGGGCCGGGGCAGCGGCAGCGGGAACACCCCCACGGCCCGCACCCCGCAAGGAAAAGAATCGCTTTGAAAGGGCCCCCGCGTGGTGCTCGCGGAGAACAGCCAGTCCCGAATTTCGAAAGGCGCATGAGCCTGATTTTCAGCGGTCGAAAGCTTCTAAATTACGTTTCCCCGTCGCGGAGCGTAAGAAGATCCCGAAGGCTGCGATCGGGAGCGGTCGCCGCTCTCCCATCTTCGGACGAAGATTTTTGAATTTTCAGAAGAAAGGAAAATTAAATTTTTCCCGTTCGTTAAATGAATTAGACGGAGCTGGATGTAGCTGCAAGCTCCTCGTTCTTTTTAACGTTGCACCGGAATGTATTATTTATATTCGGAAAATTAAAGTTTGGGAAAAATAGCTTTTTTTAATGAAAAAAAAAAAAAAAAAGTTGTGAGAAAATGGATGTAAAAAAATTTTTATTATTATTATTTTTTTAAGTTGTATTATGCCCGGCGAATTTAATATCTTTCTTATGCCTGTATATTTTCCCTCGTTTCCTGTTATCGCTTACCTGTCCGGCACCCGGGATCCGACGCTGTCGTTCAGAAGTCGAACCGGCGAAATCGCGACAGTTTTCAGGTTTTCTCTTCCTTTTTTTTTTTTTTTGTGCAGGGCTCCCGACGATCGTGCTTGGACGGCATTAAATCTTGATCATTCCACCAAAATGGCCATTGAAACGCGGGATATGCAAATTAAACTGTCGGAGATTTTAGCGGTTCCCGAATCTTCGAAACATCCGCCCGCATCGAGGATTTTTCCGTCGCCCCGCTGCAGATTTTCGTGTTTTTCCCCCGCGATTTTTACGTAACAAATCATTTCGGGCAACTTGCGCGGAAAAATCTGCAGGGACCTGTCCGACAAGGCGGGGGGGAGCCCGCGTCTTGGGAACTTGTCAGACATCTCAGAATTTGCGAATGTGGAAAATTGGAAAAATTTCTAATTTTCTGCGGTCGATTCCCGTCCGCAGCAGGATCCGAAAACGTATATTAAAGGCCAGGGGTCGTTGGTAAAATTTTTTTTTTTTTTTTGGGGGTTGAACGTTAGTGAATGCGTCTCGGTGTACCCCAAAATTGCTCCTTGCCGAACGTGGAAAGCTTCCCCGATTTTGCGGTGAGAACTTGTCCGTTCCGCAGGAAAAACAGCGGTGGAAGGTGGAATTAACCTCCCCGATTGTTTGCAGCATTCGATGCGTTCCTCCATCTCGGACGACCGGAAACGGAAACGGGTCTTTTTTCCTCCCCACCCCCAACCCCTTCCACCCCGTGAACTCCTCCGCGAACCATCCGGGTTCCTCGCGTCGTGCGAACCTTTCCGCGACCGCGTAGTCGTTTCCATGGCGATTCCGATTTAGAATTATTTAGGCAGAGTAATTTGAATCTTACCGGGCCGGGCATTCGGGAGGGAGTCCGGATTTTCTAATGTTTCCCGGTTTTCCCGCCCGACGCGCGGCGGCTCCCGACGGAAGAAGACGGCGCCGCGTCGGGAAATCCCCCGCTTTGTGCGGCTCTTCTTACGGGTCCGCGTAAGAGAAGCGCGGAAAACGTAAAAAGCGAGGAAAGCCCCCGAAGAAAGGATCCCGCTGCAGGAATTTTTTATTTTGCGGGCTGGAAGATTTCGAATTTTAAAGTCGAAAATAAAATAAAAAAAAAAAAAAAAAAAGGGAAAAAAAGGGAAAATTAAATGAGAGCCCCGGAAAAAAAGCGTGTTCCCATGCGCGATTCCATGCCTGGTACCCGTTCTTGTTAGGTTGCGCGTTGCATAAGATTTAGTGAGCGAGAAAAGCGAATTTTCCAACGACGGTTGACGCTGGAACAAACTTTTCTCAGCCGCGGCTTAGGTACGGGGGGGGTCGGACGCCCGAGGTTGGGAGCGTCTCGCGGTTCTTTTTTTTTTCTTTTTTCCGGGCCCAGAAGCGAACCGGAACATTCTCGCCGATCCTGCAGGCCCCGGTCCCCGCAATCATCTCTCGGGGTCCGCGCGCGACGTCCGGGATCCCGCGCCGATTCCCGATCCGTCAAGCATCGCTCGCTTTCGAAAATGCGGACGCCGCGTCCGCCCCGGTGACCCGCCGAAGATGAAAGAATCCCGCGGAGGTCGCGGCTGCTCAGTTTTAACGCGACGCGTTCATTAGTCAAAATAAACACAAGACGCGGAAAATTTAAGAAAACTCGATCGCGGACCGAGCGTTTGCCGCGTCCGTCGTGTCTTCTTAGAACCGGGGAAGTTTATCCGCGGCAAAACTTAAAAAGACCGCTGTCGCGGAGGTCGCGCGAGCCGAAGGGGGCGGCAACTCGAGTTTCCGGGGTTAAAATTTTCGAGGTATTCTACACGGATTACTTCAAAACATTTTCGTTACATTTTCTTGTAGTCTGAACAGAGTAATGTTTACAGTTTGGTTCATTTCTCCAATTTGAAAAAAAAAAAAGTACATATATATGTATATATATACATAAACAAATAAGTTTGGTGCTTATCTCTCGTTTATCACCGTTGTATATATATGTAGTAATAATATATATAAGGACTTTGAATCATGGCATTCGCGCTTCCGGCATTTTCGAACTCTTTCGAACAGTGATAACGAACGGAGTTGTACGCGCGGAGGCTATGCTCCAATTGCACTGAACACTCCGCCTGCTTGGTGCGTCGTACCTTTTCGAGTTTTTCTGTAAGTAATTGCGTGCGGCAGCTTGAAAAATGCGTTCGGAAAAAGGACGTGCGAGAGACGCTCTTCAAGAGCGGAGGCTTCGTTATCATGCTCTTCGAGGAGAAAAGAATTAATTTACGACCGGTTACGATACTCGTGCAGTGATAAACTTCTCTTAGCTTTTAATTCTCGACCTCCGTTATCTGGGACGGGAAAAGCGGGGGCGGGGACAAGAAAATTTTCTTTTCCATTTCCCGCTTTTCACTCTCACGTGGTCCCCGCGGAAAGCGGGCGGGGGGGGGAAAAAGTCGGAAGGGTTTCCTTGTTGTTTTTCCTCCGGGCGCGAAGGTTCAGGATCCGAGCTGTGCACGTCGAGCGAACCTTTTCGAGCCTTCGCAGCAAACGGGGTTTTTGCCGTATCTCGCTCCCCGCTCCCCCGAAAAGGTTAGTTGCGGCCCTGACCTTAAGCAAACATCCTTTTTTCCCTTTTTCCTTCCGCCCCCGAGGCCAATTCTGCATGTAAGCAAAAATAAGGATCCCTTTCGAAGCATTTGTTTGTTCTTCGCAAGGGGGGGGGGGAGGGGAGGGAAAAAAAAAATTCTTCCAGAGTTCCGAAAAACTTCTCGAAAATCAATCATTCTCTGTGGAGGAGCATTTTATTGGAGTTTAAAAGTGGCTTTGATCGGAGGAGGAGGAGGAGGAGGAGTCGGGACAAGAGAATTTTCCGCGGTTTTTGATCCCGCTCCTCGCTCCGGAATGTCGAAATTCGGGATTTTCAGCCCCGACAAACGCGATCACATTTTTAATTCCGACGGTCGTGGACGTAAGGCCGCTAACGAACCGGTTCCCCGGGAACCGGCGTTCCCGATTGCGTGTTCGAAAGTGAAATTTTTATCGTCTTGCGTCTAAACCGGAGCATGACACGCCGAGGAAGTGGCAGCAGAAAAGCTCCGCCGCGGCGGACGGGGACGGAAGCGGCGACGACATTGCCTTCGCTTCGTTTGAATATTTCAAGCCACGCACTCGGAGTGTAAATTAGTTTCTCGACGCGCATGCGTACAAGTCAAGGTCACGGAATCAACAGTAATACAGTTCCGGATTAAGTTTAAAATGGAAGAAAAGGAGAAAACAAATTACGGCGCTGGGAGATATGTGTATTTAAATGAGCAACTTAGCCTGCGATTAGCATCCGCGGCCAGCGTAAGATGAGGCGCGGAGGCCGCGAGAAGCGCGTTCGGGGCTCTCTTCTCACGATGCTCGCTCCCCGCTCATTTGCGATCAGGTCGGGGGGCCGAATAAAACCGTGTGTTTTCTTCCTTTCATAAGGTGAAATTCAATTGTTACTCTCGCCGTTATTTACTCCTAGACGAGGCGCTCTTCCCCTCCGATCGCAGCCTCCGCATTCGGGTACGCGTGCGGGAGCGATTCCGGAGGCTGCTCCCGCCGGAAATTCGGACCCCGCGATCTTCGCATTTCGAAAACCCGATTCCGAATCGCCGAATCCGAGGACTTTCCGATAATTTCCAAAAGGAAAAAAGGAGAGGAGGAAAAAAAAAAAAAAAAAAAAAGGTCGGATTAAAGGTCAATTACAAAGATGCGGGATACAAATGACCTGACTAATAATGATCGTAATAAAAGAACTAACGAAGCATTGAATGCCATGATGACTGTACGAAATTATGACATCCGCCGAAAATTATTATCTAAGGGTGTAGCGAGCTGGCGCATCGGATAGACGGATCTAGCAGAAAGCGGTTTTCTGCAGCCGATTTACATGCTCTCGCAACTTTATCTAATACCTGCGGCTTTCCGGGCAGGCGAATCAATCGGATCCCAAACTCATAATTCCCGGGCCCTTCGTCAATTCTTTGTTTAAATTTCTCGAAGGGAAAATTTTAATTGTGCATTAAGATAAATATCAATTCGTTTTGACAGAAAACCAAAATCTAATTGCCCCAATCTCGAATTTATGGTTCCCGAGCCTTGGAAGTCAATTAACTTTAGACCGGGGACTCGCATAAATCGAAAGCATTTCCCAAATCGGATTACGTTACTGAAAACATCAAATGTCTAGCATAGTTTTCGGAATGCTTTAAAAAGAAAAAGAAAGAAATTAATTGTACGACGGATGTAAAAGATAAAATTTTGTATAAAGCGCGTCTTTTTTTGTCGAAACAAATGTAATTATACAGGGAGGTCGACACAGATAAAATGGCGCGACGCATTACGTTTTCGCATAATTTTTAACCGCAATTCGATTTCGTACTTTTCACAAAATTTGCATGAAATATTAATTTTTTTTTTTTTTTTTTTTTTTTTTTAATACACAAAGCAAATTCCATTTGTATTACCTTAATTTTTTGAGCTACATCTTTCGCGAACGTAGCATTTCTTTTCTTTTTTTTTTTTTTTTTTCAACGTGCGCCAACAGATTTTTCTCAAAGACGAAAATTCGATATTATTTCGGATATTGCGAGCATTGTTTTCTTGTAAAAAGCACCCCCACGCGAGATCCCGGCAAAATTTACGTGAAATGCACTCCCCTTTCTCTCACCCCTAAGGGAACGGGGTTACATAGTAGAGAAAAAAAGAGGCGAAAGGCCCCGAAAAACTCTGCCGTCTCCCATTCCGGAGCGGGGGAAAAAATTTCGGGATGAGCAACGATGCAATAATAATAATAATAACAATAACAGTAATCCTAATCATCGCAGTCTCACATAAAATAACAACAATGGCAATAATTAAAAGTAACACCGTGAATTTGTCGTTTTGTTTAGAGAGATCACAGCTTGAAATAGCAAACAACGTAAACAAACAGGGACAATGTTTAGATAAGTGGAATGGTAATAATATAATCATAAGCGATAAAGTCAGGCGAATTGCGTAGGGAGCCCCCATTGTGAGAGACGTAATAAAAATATTTATATTTTGTAAAAGAGGAAGAATGGAATACAATAAAAAAATAAAAATATATATATATATATAAACGAATGCGATATAAAATTAAAAACGTGAATTTGCACAAATATTGCGAACGACTCTCTACCCGAAAGTGAATAATAAAAAAATAAATAAAAAAAAAAGTTATATTAAATTTCCCTTGAACATTACTATGAATTATCTTTTAATATCGCATTACATACATATATATATATATATAAACTTTGCAATCGCAAAACGATTTTGTATAACGAGCAAAACGGTGCATCATACGAGGCACATAATGACTATGTTTTTCCTTAGCAGATGATCTATTTTCAGTTTATCGATTTCGCTGCAGCCTTGCAGGTTAATACAACAGAAGAAAAGAAGGGGGGGATGGGGGGGGGGAAATATATATATATATATATATATATATCTATTGTAATGCGA
>JAOWBB010000011.1:2814838-2874881 GCA_028565995.1 Ricinus marginatus | reverse complement strand
TGGTTTCATTTTAACAAGTTTCGAACTTAATTCATAAATTTAATTTTCGCGTTTATGTATGATTAATGATTTTACACTGACGCAAATTATATAGGGTAATATTTTGTAGAGCTCTATCAAACTTAAAGTGGTCCTATTAAATATTTCTTAACAATGCGATTTTTACCTGATACTACTTCCCATTCAAGTTCTTTTTCATCATTAACCTTTTTCTGCCTTCTGATTCTGCAAGGTCGATCGGCTGTTTTTGAATTTTCAATTTCAATGACTTCTTCTGGACGTCCTTCAATACGAATTATGGTCCCGGCACCGATATTTAAAGGTTCCAGTAAATTTTCGCAATGGCTGCATCGTGTCGTATTTTGTTGATTAATTTGTTCCGATGTTGCGAGTTTTTTAGAAGACACCTCAGCTGGCAGTAAATTCGCTCGCTTGACTGATTTTACAGCACTGTAATTAATGGAAGAAATAATTTTCATTTCCATTGTAATATTTTTGAGAATTAATCTAAAATAAGCAGTTGAAATTTTCTGGAAGATAATATTTTTATTTTCATAAGAAACTAAATTTTTTAAATAAAAATTAACAAGATTTTTACAATATAATCTTAGACTCTAAATTTTATATGACTACCGAAAAAAATGGCATTATAAAAATATAATTATGCATTTCACATTTTATATTTATTTAAATAAAATAAAATTATTTAAGGTTTCAAGGAAAATTATAGTTTTTCATACTTTCTGTGATAAAAACGCTGCTATTGATATAAAAATACGGGATCCAAAAACTTTTCATAAATGTTAATTTTGAAGACAAAAAAATTAAGATTCCATTTTCATTATATTTTAACTTCTAAGAGATTAACATTTTCGACTACTTACACAGAATTTGCAGTCGAAGAATCGATATTCTGAAAAGCTGGTGTCTGAGATAACGCTGGAATATTAGAGCTAATGACTTCCAAAGGCTGGCTAATATTCGTCTTTGCTAAAGAAATATTCGGTTGCACTACTTCTGGCCTCTGCTCTATAATTATTTTTGTTTTAAATTCACTGGAGGACGAAAACGTCTGTGGTGTCTGACCATCTCTGCATTATCAACAGAAAATTTTTAAGATATTTAACACTAATTAATATAATCACTAATGAATATAAATATTAGTTAGAATGTTTATATTCATTCTTATTTCAAGCCTCATGAAATGGCCTAAATCCTCACAAAACTTATAAATAACTAACACTAAATCCCTTGGTACTGTTATAGGAGTTACTCGTCTTTTTCCATCTGCCGTTCTAGTTTCAATTTGCTTAGTTCGTTGTAAAACATCACTTATTGAAGTTTGTTTGGTTGAACTAGTTTCTGTTACTTCTGGCTTAGAATTGTTCTGTGGAGCTGATGTTACAGAATTAGGAGTTGATGCTGGTGGAACAAGGTCCAGTAGTCCAGGACTCTCCACTATTGGTGTTATTTTTGTTTGACTCAAGTTTTTTGTAGCAAAAGATTTGCCGTAAATCGATTCAAGCGTAGTTAGCTGAAAAAAAATAATTGCAATTCAAATGTATTTTAAGCAAAATTATATCTTAATAATTCTTTTTCAAAATTCAAATATGACTTATCTTTCTTAAAAATATCTTATATTTTTATCTAAAAATTTATATGATTTTCACTTTATCTTATATTATTTTTCACATATTAATAAAATAATAAGTATCATTGAATTAAATTTACCTTTTCCTGATCACTAACAATTATTCCTAATTCTTCTTGTTTGAACATTAAATGCACTATTGTACCATCCCAAGAACATGCTGCAAGTTGCATACCATCTCTGCTCCATGATAAATCTAAAACCTACAATACAAAAAAATGAGAAGATAATTTTTAACCTACAGTTACTTCTGAAATTTTTATTAGAGACAATAATTAAAAATTTTTATTAGAGATAATAATTAAAAGTTTCTTAAATTTTTAATTATTTTATGATTTTTATTATTATTTGCTTATAAAGTCAAGTATTCTTATGCTTACAGATTTAATAAATATGTTATTTATGACTACTATTGGTCTTTTCTTAGCTGTACACCACACAGCTAAAGCACAATCTCTGCTACCTGTTGCTAAGGCACAATATTTTGTTTGTTTTGATCCATCACTTCCTGGTTTTTTTTGAAGAAGATTGGAATTAAATCTCTGTATGATAAAAAAATTTTTGTCAGGAATTAGAGAAATCACTCAAATATTTTTTTACTCAAGAAACTATGAAAATTTTTCATACTAAAAAAATTTCTTACAATACAAGTCACTGCCTTTCGATGCCCCACAAAATCCATTTCACAAGACCATGTTTTTTTCTCCACATCTATTGGTCTCTCTATTATTTCAATAATTTGAGCAGTTGGTCCTCCACTATTTGAGGCATGAGCAGATACTAAGTACTGGCCATCAGGAGACCAATTTAGGCGCAAAACATGAGTCATATCACCACACTAAAAATAAAGATTTTTTTCCCTATGAACTACAATTAAAAATAAAATTTTGTTTAATAAAAGAATGACAAAACTCTTAAGTTCTTACAAAAAATTTTTTGATGGTTTAACAAAATTACAGATTTGTTTGAGCAATATATTCTTAAAAAGTTATAATATAAAATTTTACACTGTAACAATGTAACAATTGATTTACCTCTTTAAATGGTTCAGTAATGCATGCCTGTTGCTTCCAGTCTTTTGTTCTCCAAATTCTTAATGTTTTATCATCTGACTGTGACGCTAAATACTGACCCACTGGATCCCATGTTACACCTTTCACCAAGCCAGTATGACCAATCAATTTTGCTACTATTTCTAAAAATGAAACCATTTAAGCATTAAAGTAATAAATTTTTCCATTAAATCACATACATAACACAATATATAAAAGATGGTAACATAGAATTTTTCTAGTATAAAATATGCAGATTTCAAACTAAAATTTCAACATGTGATCATAAAATTCTTAATAACTTTATCAATTTACTAACCTGGTATTTTCTCCATATTCCATATTATAATAGTATTATCAACACTACAAGATGCTAACCAACTATCATGAGGAGCCCAAGCCAGATCTAAAACATCATTTACATGACCAGTTAAGGTTCCAACACATCTCCATTGTTCAATGCCTATAATTACTTTATTTTCATCTAACTTAGTCTGGCCAGATTTTTTCCAAATCATAATGAGTTTATCATCTCCACCAGATGCTGAAATTCAATACCAATGAAACTTTAATTTATTTCAAAATTTTGCATTTGAATTGCCTTTTTTTAACCAACAGACTTTATTTAAATATATAAAAATTGTCTTTTAAAACAAAGTAAAGAAGCAATATTATTTAATTTAATAATTAAATAAAAAAAATTAAATATAAATAGTTAATAAAAAGAAATAATTTTAAAAAATATCTCCCTTGCAAATAAGGGAGAATTTGCAATAGGTTTTATTAGTAACTTAAAATTTAATTGTAAATATACTGTTTTCAATATATTAAAATAACAATTGGATATTAACAAATTTATCATATTAAAAGAAGCTTAACAACTTTAAAATATCTATGAATTGTTATAAATGTTAATAACAACTTTGATATCTCTATTAAGATTAATAAATTGCTTCTTTCCTATTCATGCATTAAAAAAAAATTTAATCAACTTTTTAAGTTCAATTACAGAAAAAACCTTAAACTTTAGAAACATGCCTAAAAATTTTCCAGAATGATTCCATCTAACACAATTGACACAACTTAAATGATTGTCCAGTTGGCACAGCATTTTTGGAATATTTTCATTCTTCTCATATTGTTGGTAAGTCACAGGACCTAAATTCCAAATTGTCACCCTGCCAGAATCTTTTCCCTGTCCTCCTGTAGCAAATCTTGTTCCATCTGGATGAATATCCAAGGAGAAAATGGGTTTACCTACGATAAATAAAGAGAACTATTAGAAAGTTTAAGCAAAAAAATTCAAATTCTACAGTTGATAAATAAAATCAAAGACAGAAAATGTGCAAATTATACAAATTAATATAAGTCATAAGAACATTAATAACGTTATTTTTATCAATTTAATTTTATTTTATCACTTATATCAAAGAAACTTTATCCCCTTTATCCCTGTCCTCTTTTCAAATAAAATTATATAACAATTCAAAAAAAGCACACTTATACCATCATGATGAACCCAGCCTGGCTTGGTTAGTCTCATTTTTTTTTTCTCACATATGCTTCACGTCAAAGAATTATGATGAAATTAAAATTCAGGGATTCAATCATTCCCTAAAATTGGAAGACCGGAGACGCCAAAACAAATATGGTTGATCCCATAAGTCGACAAAAATTTAAACGAAATAATTTTTGCCGCCGACCGTCGCCAAATTGAAGAAAAACAAGAAATCAAGAGACAGAGATGGGAATAGGAGGAGAAGAAGATATAATCATGAAATGGAGTTAATAGTTTGCGCATCGAAAATATTAAAAAAATGCCTTTTTGGAGCTCCTGTCAAAGTTTTCTTCCTTCAAAATTCAAAATATACAAGGTGAAGAAATTGATTTCCTCATTTTTATAAATTTAATTTTGTAAATATTCTGATTTCTATAGATTAAATTCGTTAAGAATATGAGATATGGTCTGGTAGCGTTCAATTGTTAAATCTTTCCTACGTTTGTAAATTTTACTAAAATGGAGATATTCATTCAGTGATTATCTTAATAAAGGAGATCGAATCAATAACTTTGAGAAAATACTTATAATTTAAGAAAAATCTAATTAGCTTTTTTGCCATCAATCAATATGGTCATATGTCTTTGAAAAGTAAATTTAATATCCAGTCATGTATTTCATTTTTTGTTTTCCTATTTTTCTATTCACTTATAAAATACATTTTCAGATTAGCAGAAGTTGGTAAACTGGAAACACCAAAAATTCTTGGAAAATACGACACAGGACAATTATTTCTACACAGAGTGTTTGGTTATCGAGGAGTAATTTTATTTCCCTGGCTTGCAAGAGTATATGACAGAGATATACCAAATAAAAGAAATGTTTCTCTAGATGAAGGAAATGAAAATGTTGGAAAAGAAGTGAAGGGCAAAACACATACGTTCTATCAAGTTTTAATTGATTCAAGGGATTGTCCTTATATTGTAGGTATTGTAGTCTAAATTATGTATCCATGAAAAAAATTATTTTTCTTTCCTCAGTTATAGCAAATTTAGTATCATTGTAATACTTTCTCTCAGACAAGAAAGTTATATCTAAAATATTATAAAACTCAGACTTTGAAAAAATTCTTTGAAATTTGCTGTAAAATTTCTACTTTACTGATTTAATAAGAATGTGCCATTTTGTTTTAAATTGTTATGAAGTAAAGCAATTTTACTGTGATCAATGTATACAGTTATTGCTAGTTTATGAATTAAATTCATTCACTTTCTTTCACTTGAAATTAATTTACTAATAAGTATATATGCAGTATACTTATATAGTGACTAAGGCTATGTAAAATGTTCCATGATAAGCAGGAATTTTATTTTGTAAAAACAAAAAAATTAATTATAGATTTTGAAATCTAAAAATCAGTTTGCTAAAAGTGCAAATTTTTTTGTTTTCTATTTAAATTCTTTAATATTTTATTAAAGCCATTTCAATTATTTAACTTATAAAATTTGGAAATGCTTATAATAGAAAATTTTTCCAAAAGGGAAATATATAATTTATATTGTAAATGTAACATACAACAATTAACAATTTGCAACTTATACCAAATTTATGAAAATATGATTTCAGAGAGCACAAACCGAAGCTGTAACATTTTTAGGTAATCAAGAAAGCAGTAGGAGTCTTTATGCTATTCCTGGATTGGATTATGTTGCCCATGAAGATGTTTTGCCATATACAACTGCTGAGAAGCAACCTTTGCATCATGAACTTTTTGACAAATTTCTTCATTATTATCCAGATAAAGGTTAAGAAATGACATTTACATATTATTGTTTTATGTGGAAACTTAAACCTCATTTTACACAAATTGGAATTAAAAATAACTTTATTTTTTTGGTGTGCCACCGACACAAAGCTGAAGTTAGTGCAAAATCATATTCAGGGAAATCCTTGAAATTTAATAAAATTGTATTTACTTTTAAGTCAATTCACTAAGCCTATATTCTTTTAATTACAAAAGTGACTGCATCAAAAACAAAATCATACAGACAGTTATATCATGACTTGTCCAAAGCATCAGCACTGTTTTTAATTTTTAAATACATGGCTAGCTAATCCATTAGTGTTGCTTTTGCTTAGAATGTTGAAATAGATCTCTATATTTGGTAAATGTCTCATGAAAATAAGTTTTCAAGTTGACAGATTTAATTTTTTAAACTATATTAAGCAAACAACTTCAATGAATATTTTTTTATGATCATTGAAATTCATTAAGTTGTGACTTTCAGTAAAATTTTAATAAAAATTCTGATTTCAAAGAAATTTTTTTTCATTTAGCTTACATTAAATTTTTTGAATTAACATTACCATGCATTTATATCAGTATTTAATTTCAACATGTTTCATTTCATTAATGAAAAATTTTTAGGAACTCATGAGTTCCTCATCAACTCATAAAATGAGGTTTTGGAGTAATTAATAGTACAAATGCATAATCTAATATTCTGATATCTCATTTAATTGCCTTTTAAATTTGAAAAGTTTATTTTTCAGAAATTTTGAATTTCAGATTTCAGTTAGTTTATTTTTTAAGTCATCTTTTTCAAGTATTAAAATCATTAAAATTTTTTATTTAATTGGAATGAAAATTATTTATATAATCCAAATGATAAATATCTTCTAATTTTAGATCCTCCATTTGGAGCCCAAGAAACATTGAGAGCTTGGCAAAAGAAAAATCATCCTTGGCTAGAACTTTCAGATGTTCATAAGGAAACTACTGAAAATGTTAGAGTTACTGTAATCCCTTTTTATATGGGGTGTAGAGATTCTCAATCAACATCTGTATATTGGGTAAATTGAAAATAATAAAAAATTAAGTAAAATAGAGAAAAAAAATTAGCATTGAATTAGACCATTAAATATTTGTTAATATGTATAAAAATATTTATTAAAGTGGCGCTACTGCATAAGATTGGAAAATTTGGGAGATTTGGCGGTTCAACTGCGAGAAAGGCATTGGAGAATTTTTAGTTTATCTGGAACTTTAGAGACTGTAAGAGGCCGCGGTGTTGTTGGTCAGGAGCCCGTTTTATCCAAATCGCTTCCAGCTTTTCAATATAGCAGCCATGTAAGCCTTCAGGCACCCAGTGGTCATATGTGGTAAGAAAAATAATTCAAAAAATAAAGAAACTAGCCTCTTTTGTAAAAATAATTTATAATTTTAATAACATTCAAATAATTTATGTCATTTAATTTCATAAATAAAGAAATATAAATTTTACTTTTCTTTTAGGGGAACATTTAGAATGGAACGGGAAGATGGTTATGCATTCGATTGTAGAATACCTCCTTTTTCTTTAGAGAGCAAAAGTGATGATCCAAACCCACAAAATGAATAAAATGTTTTTGAAAAATGCATTGCTTTCAGTCTCTTTGTTTTGTTCTTCATTGATATAATGTGAGTGGAACTGAATTAAGAATTTTCAAAAGTATAGTGAATGATTATCTTTGTTTATTTTGTAATAATTATCCTTTTTAAAAATAGAAAAGTGACAGATCATTAATTGTCTGTGAAACTTTCCAATAAAATTGTGGCTGAAATTCATTCTCTGAAAAATTAGATTGTTCATGCATATAATGATATTAAAAACGAATTTGAATTATCAATCTCTAGATTCTGTATAATTTTATTACATTCATTTTAGTTCTTCACAAACATTTTGAAATTTATGAATGCAGTCTCTTATGCTAAAAAGTAACTTAACATTGGAGATTGTTGAATATTATGTAGGTTTAAGTTAATAATAATAATAATAATAATAATAATAATAATAATAATAATATATTCAGCTTCTTCATTGCTACAGAAAGTATTTGATTAGCTTATTGCATCTTTTATTTTCTCTTAACCTTTTGTAGAAGACCAATAAATTTAATGCATCATTACAGGTTTTTAAAATTCTTTCTTGTCAGAAATGTAATGGTAGAATCTTTTTCAATATGACTTTTTTTTTTTTTTTTCGACAGGAGGAAAATCCTTTAAGGACCCCTGCCAGCCCATACTGGCAGGGAGTGTGGGATTCCCTTACCGCCAATGTTGCAGTGAGGATCTACCACTAAAAACCTCCTGAGCTCCTCTTGTTACGCTTCTTCGCTGCTGCAGCGCTTGATAAGTTCATTCTTCCGATTCTCCCTTTCTTCTTTTATAACCTCCTATTGATGAGATGATCTGTCTTTTCTGCGTTTCTCCCTGCTTTTTCTTCTTTCTTTCGTTTTCATTATGATGTCGCAGGTCTTTTCTAAGACTTTCCATATTTCCCTATTCTTCGTGGCATCCTTCACTATCGCTGATAGCGTCAGCTCTCTCTTGTCCCGTGTGCGCTTCGATCGTCCTCTTCAAAATATCCCTCTGTCTTCTCCAGCGCGGGCAGTGGAGTAGGGTATGTTACGCCGTGTCTTCAGCTCCACATACCTCGCATTCTTTCCACGGTCTTTTCCTTATCCTGAACAGGAACTTATAGAAACTCCCATGGCCTGTTAGAATCTCCTCCATCGCGTACGTCAAGTCGCCGTGTCCTGCGTCTCGAGTCGTCGTTGCAATTGATGATATCCGATGCGCCCCATTTGTACCGGCTGTGCTTCTTTTTCAGCCATTCTAACCACTGTGCTTCTTTTTCAGCCATTCTAACCACTGTGCTTCTTTCCTCTTCTTTTTTCTCGGTGGCCGCCATCCATCTTCCCAATTAATCATAAAAATTCAATTCACATAAAAATTAATTTAACTATAAAAAAATAATGCTTTCCATCTATTCAATGATTTATTACTTCTAAAAATATTTTTTTAAACATTTTGATTTTTAAAATAATTATCAACATGATAAACTGATACAGAAAAACTTATTTGGGGAAATGAAAAGATCATTTTTTTCAGGTTTATAGAATCACTGTGTTTATGAATAAAATAATATTGAAAGAATATTGGGGAGTACCAATTATTAAACAATGATAATGTCTAAAATAGTTATTTTATTTTAAATTTGCTAATATTCAAGATATGATTAGTGATTGTTACAAGTATTATAATGAATTCAAAATCAAATTTAAACTATATTTACCAAAACTGTCAATGTTAAGATTTTAAAAACTGAGCAATAAATATGATTAACAAGATAACCATTAGAGTCACATTATTTCAAGCTTCTCAATAAACTAAAATTACTTTTCCTCATTCATCATCATCATCTGCAATAATGGGTGTACAATAATATTCTACAAATGATACTTGATTTTCATCCACTTTTATCATATACTGGAAACAAAGAAATCCTCTGTCATTTATTCTAATAGATACTTTATTAGAAACACTCAATGGTTTTATTGATGGCTTAATGTGTAAAAATTTGTAACTGAAAAAATAAATTTCAATTAAATATGCATTATTATAAGCAATAAATACATAGATTTAAATTTTTTATAATATATTATAGCTTTCTTCTGCTAAATTTAAAAAAAAAATTTACTGGTAAAAAAACTTGAATTTTATAATTTGTGTTACACAAAAAAATATTTATTTAAAAAAAAATTTATATTGATATGTTAACAATTATACATGTAAAATAACATACCTGTATTGAACAGTTGAGGCACACTGAAAACTATCTACAATATCACAGTCTTTTGGAATATCAGTTTGGCTTTCTCCTGCATCTCCTATGGTAGTTAATCTAAAATATGGTGGATCAGGAGATAAAAGTATTTCCACTATTTCACTGGACATATCCAAATCGTTCATAATGTCTTTCATTGCATCAGACCGAAGAATTATTTTATTTGAAACATTGGCATGACCAAAATGAAAATCCAATAATAATTCAGGAGACAAGGTTTTAACAGTACAGTTAGTAATTATTCCATCCTCTTCAATTCTAAAATATTTATATTATGGAGACTAAAGATTTGCTTATTTCATTTACAAATATTGATAACAGGTACCATATAGATAATACTATAAACTTACAAAATTTCAAGAGGAAAACCGTATCCCTGATAAAATATCTTCAATGTAGTTACAGATCCAGAACTAGTTCCAAATATATTCAAGCATTCTAATATAACTGAGAGATTAATTTTAAATTTGACAATTTCATCATCTTCTCCAGGATCATTTTTATTAAGCTCATATTCTTCAAAAAGTTCAGACTGAATAAAAGCATTGGCCTGAACGCATTTTAAATCTTCAACCGTCACTTTCACACCATATTTTGTACAGTAAAAGACAGCATTCTGAAACAATCGATGTTTACATAAAGAATATCGCACATTTACAATTTACGATGAATTAATAAATTTTGAAGAGTATAATTATTTACATCTCGAAAGTGAATGGCTTTCAATATTTGAGAAACATTTCTTATGTTTTTTATAATACTTGCGTAGAATTCGTTTTTTCTATTATCGTCCTTTTGATTAGATAAAGGCATTTTCGGTGTAAAATCCTTCATAAAATTGTTTAACCTTTATTTTCCATTAATTTGCCGTCCTCTATCGGCAATTCCCTGAATTATTCTTTTTACCGCCAATTTTGTTACACTTTCAAAATTGTAGCAAATTGTTTAAGATAATTAAAATTACAAGAAAAACAACATATGGTTTTATTGATAGTTCAAATCGTCATATACATTATTTAATTATTAATCCTAAAATATTTAATTTTGCAATTTTAATTTTAAAAATTTTAATTTTTGCATTTCAACAATATATGATGAATATCATATCACATGGTTTATTCTAAATTATATTTTAATACCCGTTAATCAATAACGAATATTCTATGAAAAAAGATTAAAGTGTAATTCTATAAGTTTTGTAAGTTTAACAATTCCAAAGTACAATATATTAAATATTTATTCTCTGAATAATTCTAAATCAAATACACAAGTTTCAAAATGAAAAATATGGAACAGGGATTGAAATTAAATATGTCGGAATAACTAATAATAAATTATCATTTTAAACAGTTGTATGATTTGATTTATTTAGCTTTCATATATGGCTTGGGTTATGTAATGCATTCAGCTACTTTCCTAATGGATGCCTCATCGATTTAACAATTTCAAATAGCCATGTGTAGGTTAAATTAAAAAGATTTCAACACATATATATTTAATAAAACGACTGTTACAAAAAATTAAATAAATTTATTTTTAGAATCATTTACGAATAAAAAGTGTAATACTTTTCTAGTATCGTAAAAAAAAGGTAACGATTATTTTTATTGAAATTTTAGAGAATTTTTACCAATTTCTTTTTGATTATATAATTTTATATCATATTTATGAGTTTCGTCTTTATTTAGATTGAACATTAAAACTGAACTTATTAGCCATTACAAACAAAAATTTGCGTTTTCAATAAATATAAATTATGATTCCAATGAGATAGAAATATTTCTCATAGAATTATTATTTATAATGGTATTTTTATATTTGAATTTTAAATTGTATTTTATCGGAAAAAAAACTGTCAAAACCTCTTTTTCCTATTAATTTTTTTAATTATATATAAATAATAACGTTACTCTCTGATTCCTGTTTAAAAGAAAGGAACACGCATTATATATAATTGCTCGGCAGGTTTATCGCATAATAATTATTTTTCTTTGTAAAATAAAAATTAAGTTTTATCAAGTTACATGCTTCCTTATCTATAAGAAGATTTTATATTTCCCTATTTTTTTATTTTATAATTTTATATTTCTATTCTTTTTCTACAAAGAGGAAAAAATTTTTTAAAAAGAATGATGATGAAGATTATGGAAAACAAAGTTCAATAAAGTTTTAAAAGATATGGTTTATAGATTTATGTTATATAACTCTTTCAAATCTTAGTTATTAGTTAGAATGACTATCGTAGTACAATATTTCTTAAACAATTATGATAAGAGTCAGGTTAAAAAACAAAAATTTTTCCCAAGGAATCAAACTCGAATTCCTCAATTAATTTTCTCATACAAAAGCCTTTTATTAATTGAAATACATCAAGCCCTTTCTTTCCCATGGTTTGAATTAACATTAAATGACAAAATACAAAATGGAAAGAAAAATGAACCTATTTTATATTTTTATTGATAAAAATAATCCCAGAAAAGATCTATAATTATTTCAAATGTATCAATGATTCATTTTGGGCTTCAAAATAACAGGTTCAAAATAACAATTTTGATTAATCTTTGACTTAAAGAGATTACTAATTTTCACCCTTAATTTATTTTTCATTGTTAATCTATTTTATATTCTGCATTAATTTCGGAAAAAAAATATGTCTGAAAAATAATTTTAATTCTCAAATTATATTAAGACAATATACTTCGCGCTTTATTCAAATTTTCATAAAATTTAAAATCATGTATCATATAATCATGTATAAATCCAACTAACAGGGAAGGTTATTTAATATTATTCGTGGTTTCATTAGTATTACATTATCCCTTTTCTTTTCTTGTGAAAAGTTTATTATAATAAGAAAAGGTTGAAACTTAAACGAAATATTAGTTAGATAAAATCTGTTATTCTTGTTGACTTGTTATCAAGATCAGCAAAAATAAATGTAGGGATATTCTAGCTTGTAGTACTGAGTCTATATTTTATACAGGAATTATATATTTTAATTAGATTAAAACCTTTAGAAATCTTGGCTTTTTCTTTAACTAAGCAGACTTAATTAACCGTATTACAACTAGACCTATATCAAAACTCATTATCTAAATCTGACTTTTATCAAACTGTTTACACCTGTAATATAGTATGATAACGATAGCAGTTGTATTATTTTGATTTACAATTTTCACTGTCAGGTAATTTATTAGGTACCTTTACAACGAATACATTTATTATGTAATAATATTTAACAATAAATGCTCGTTCGAAATTGTAAATAATATCAAGATAATTATCATGTTTAAAATTGATAAGACGTCCATGGTTAAATAATGATTGTTGAAATAAAATTTTTTAAATTCGTAAAATTGAATTATAGACTTGAATTGTGCTGTTTTTGATTAGTCATTGCATTCAGCAGTTAATTTTTATTATTATTTGAAATTTTCTATTTATAAATATAATCATACGATTTCATTATAACGAAAATTTAATTCAATGTTTTCAGTATAAAATATTTTTTCCAGTGACAATGCAAGCCAGCTCATGAATTAAAATTGCCAAAAATTTATCTAAGGGACAGCTTTGAATTAGGAAAATATAGAAACGAATTCATTTAAAAAGAAAAAAAATTCTTCAAGATTGAACCTATGGTAAAGCTCTTCCACTTCATTGACTATTTTAATAGTCAATATATTAATATATGAGGAACACCTCAAAGTTTTACGGAAAAATTTTAAAATATTTTTGACTATAAGATTTAAAAATATTTTTTAATGTTTGGATTTAAATCTGTTCTTTTTATGTCCTTTGTGTGCAGAAAATGGATCTTCTGGAGTTAGAACAATGATTTTCGATACAATAAAAGGAATACACTTTTATCACTGTTAAATGAAAAAATTTAGTATCATGTAAGTAATATAATGAAGTTTCATTTATATTAAAATTACGTTTAGTTAAATTGGTCTTGAATGTTGCACTTAAATGAGTAAAGAATCATTTATGGCGATTAATTTTTTTTATTCTTAAGAATTGGGAGAACAAAAACTCTATCCTTGCCATCCGATACAAATAACAATTGCTCGAGCAATAGCGGAACAATGACCTCATTATTGTTTAATTCTTGTTTATGATGAGCAAAAGATTATTTTTATCAATTTCTTGATTATACGAAAATAATCAAAAACATATGAGAATGTAAAAGAAAGGAAATAGGATAATACAATTTGAGGTAATAAAAATTTGGTATCTAATAATTTATGTTGGACTTTTGTAGGAAAAAAAGATGTTTGTTTGGTTGAACCTAACCAAAAAAGTTTTCTTGATTTAAAAATTTGGATATTTTAAAAGTATGGTTAGAAAATCGAATTCGTATATTAATACAGCCAGATATTTCATACACTATTGTTGTACCGTAGATTCTTATGTAGAATTATAAGTAGATTTATTATTTTGCTGCTCAAGAAAAATTTAATTGAGCAACAGCGAAACAACTTCTTCGGACTGGCTATTTCAGTGAAGTGTCGCTTTAAAGATCTCCGAGATATTGATATTTCCTTCAGGAAAACATTCATACCTCACGTTTTTCATTCAGATCTCTCAAACTTATGCCTCGAACTCTATTTTAACATATAAACCGCTTTTAAATCATCTTTGGGTACAATTTAAATTTATATTTAATAAAAAAAATTTAAAATACAAGGTAACAATAACATTGTCATTATTTTTATTTCTTAATATTGATATTTAGGAGTTTAAAAAATTTTCAATTCACGATTGAGTGTAAAACAGATTTTTTTGTTTCAGATAAACGCCATCTCACATTATTTCTAGGTCTTATAATCAAACTGTTCTCTATGAACATTCATATAACGGGCTTTAACAAAAAATAGCTATTTCAAATTTCGGCACAAAATTTTGCGTAATCTCAATAAATTTTTCTTATATTCTTTGAAATAGAAAGAACTTTTGAGTAACAAAATTATGATTAATGCATTTTATGTATCTGCAAAATATTTCAAAAAAAATATTATTAAATAAACAGTCCTTTTTTAAGAAATTATTAATTTTAAATTTTTTTAAAGACAAAATAAATTATTGAATTAAATTTTAATTTAAATAATCAAATAAATATGGATAAATTTTAAAAAAATGTATCAAAATTGATAATTCTTTTAGATGTATGATATATTATGATTATTATATCTAATAAAAATACGAAATATAGATTTGACTGGAATTATAATTAAAATGAAATACTAGCATACTCTTTATTATTTTTTTTGTTTTAATTCATTTTAAGGTTTTATGTTTTAAATTCTCAGATAAAATTCCATTTACAGTAAATTAGATGTTTCATTAATTTAGTGCAATGCGTTTTCAACGCCTTCCATCAAGTGATAACAGTGTGAATAAATAGGCATTAATCGCTTTCCATTATACTTAAACCATTTACATGTAGACATCAATTAATGTTGACTAAATCTGTATGTTCTTCATGTACGATCGCGTATAAATTTTATTAAAATTTAAAATATTCATCGAAATAGTCCTTCAGGGAGGCTTAGGAAAGATTGATTATTAAGTTAAAGCCAAGAGATTCAATTTCAGACTAAAATAATAAACATAAATAACTCATAACATAGATCGCATCATTGCGTTACGATTTTTAAATGAACAGTCTAGTTTTAAAATATTTTTGTATTCTCTTTTATATTACTGTAAAAAAGTTATATTTAAAAATCGATTTAATTTTTGTTTATAATGTGAAAAAATAATTATTAATGAAGATAATTCTTAATTTTAGCGTTGCTGAGAGTCAAATAGGCAAATTTTTTTTGTGTAGATAATTAACATTTCGTTTCACAGCTAATATCATATCTTTTCTATCCAAAAGATTCAGTAAAGATGCAATTAATAGCTGACTTTACTGCTGAAATGAAGAAAGGGAAGCTCGTGGGTGTATTACCCCAGTAATAAAAAGCGAAATGAGTTGATTCTTGAGTTAATTTCATTTTTTGAATTCTCATGGCTTTATATTTACTGGAATTCATGGTATAAGATGATACATATGATAATTGTTGACTCATCAGAAACTGAGAATGAACGATACTTTTCTTAATGGACGATGAAACGAGTGAACCCGAAGAAATAATGGTGCTTACTTACACCCCGATAATTTGTTTAAAAGAAGAGCTACTATTGCGAAATATTTATATTTTTACTTTAAGAGATATTAAATGTTATATCCCAAAAATGATATCTCATAAATTTGTTTCCGAACGAAAATTGAACAGGCCTTACAGGGCCGATCCGGTCCCCGAAATGTTGATGCACGAACCAATTTGTTTCTAAATCAACCAAGAAATGTGGGTGCCCAAAAAAGTTCACTGAACGAGCGTTTATACTCGACACGTGTTGTCTACGCCCAGTCTGCTGACCCTTTCGATAAGTGCATAAAGAGTATTTTCGAAAATGGATTTAATTTCACTTGCTGCACTTCTGTCAAGATATAAGGCCATCCTCATTTAGAAAGAAAATGAAATAATTTTTCTCTCCTCTTAATTAATATTTTAGGACTGTTAATAAACCACCGTAAGCGGCAGAATCAAGATACCTTGAAATTTAACCTTTTTAATTAACAATATTAATTCTTTTCTTTTTATTTTACTTCCCTGTTACATCTTGAAATTTTTAAAATTTACATTATTTAATTAATGACATGTTACAATATTGTCCATACGTACAGATTATGATTTCAACTAACCTATCACATTTGCCTTAATTAATATATGCCTTCATAATAACATTTCGTTTTTTTTATAAATTTTTTTATATTATAAGGAAGTTTCTGAGTTACTTAAACTTGTCTACTATTAGAAATAATCTAGGAAAGGAAGAGAAGAAAAAATATCAGTTTCTTAGATCCTTTTAATTAGAATTTGTTGCTGGAAACTATGGACAAATATATTAATTCTTATACTGCAATTTGTATAGCACAATTAAAAATGTATATTCAAAGTTTCTCTCTTGTTTGGGTTAAAATAATTAAAGTTTATGACAAAATTAAATACTATATTTAAGAACTGAGCAAAAGAAAAAATTTGATTGTTTTAAAATTTCCACCGTAAATTATTGGTTCTAAGCGGTACAAAGAAAGTTTTCGATCACCTATAATTTCTTAATGACCATTTAATAAGGGGAACACACATGATAACATATACCACATCTATGAAGCTTATTTTTGTATATTTTCATCATCATGTATTTATATTAAATAGCACAAATTTCTATCGTATTTCATTCCAATCAGAAATTATCAGACACTATCTTTCAAGATTACAGAAAGTGATATAAAAGACATTTTTATTGCAAATAAGTGTCAGAATTTATATAGTACTTTTTTATATAAATTGAATGTTCTCTATTAAATGAATATAGATTATCACAGTTAATTCATAAGTATTTTGAGTAACAGAAAAAAGTTAACAAAAACGTTAAAACTTAATTAAAATTTAATTGCCTATAACAAACATATTTCGCCTTTTTTTTTGCAGTAATTTATTGAATATCTACAAATTTTCCATTAAGACGCCTAATATCGATGAAAGTTTAAAATATTTATTTGATGTATTTCCATTACAAATTCCTCAAGACAAGTAAAATTCTTGTCTAGAGGAGATTCAAAAAATATTATTCGAGACTTTGAGACTTTCAAAAAATATTATAATTTTCAAATATAAGTAATTATATAATTTTTATTTATGAGAGATTAAAATTTTAAAAAGAATTTTAAGTTTATTACACATATGTTTCACACGTTGAATGGTAGTTAAGAGTAAGTTTTTGCAAAAAAAATTTCACAATTTTCCACAAAAATCTTTGAATAAAAGTTCAAGATTATTTTTTCATTTTTTGAATTTTACTTAAATAATTAATAAAATTTTCTTGAAAATTAAATAATAATAAATGTATTTCCAACATCAAAATATTTGCAAATCAGGGGCACAAAAGAACCGAGAGGAGAAAATGAACCGAACAGTTCATGAGATTTTTCTGAAGAATTATAGGTAGATCGATTTATCATTAACATCAATATTGTCATTCAGTTAAAAAGTTATTCCCTCATTGAAAAAACTGCTAAATACAATTCCTACCAAATTTTTTTCTTTTACATAAAACTCACAAAAAAGATCAGACATTATTGCATACTATTTACTCACAGTAACTAGAATTACCTTTTGAACGACGTTAACAGAATAAAAGAATCCCTTGAATTTAAATAGATGCCTGTCTTAGAACGCTTTTCTTATTATGTTGGAGCGAAGGTACTTGGTTTAATGTTTTCAAATGTGATGTATAAAGTGTAAAATGAAGATGGAAAAGGTTTTGAATATGCTTGAAGATATTTTCATTTCGAAGTATTTTTTTCAGTATGATGCTATGAGCTATATGACAGTAGAAAAAATTATGTTTGTCGATCTTTCACGAAGCACTGAAATCATATAGAAAATGACCAACTCAGGTAAGTAACAATTAATAATTTGCAGCATATGAGCAATGTTAATTTCGACTAATTTGATACTCTTCGTCTTTCATCAGTAGCATCGGAAATTCTGAAGGTTTCTCATAGTATATTACGGGAACATGACAATGAAAGCGCATTTTTAAGCATAAGGTTTGATTGAGATATGACTATTGTTAATGTTGATGACTTGATCTTTGTTTTTCCATGCACCAGCTAGATGATAATTATTCTCTTGCCCGTCTGGGTCCTTTTCAGTCTGAGTAAATAATTAAAATTTTTTATGAGAAAAATAAAATACTTCTGCCTTATTGAGTTGAAAGAAGTCTTATTTTCCTCCTTTCTCACATTCCCATCTTTTTATTTCTTTTTCCAATTTCAAAAATATCAAAAGTACAATTTTATATATTTTCACTTCCGGAATCGTTTTCTCGTTGATTTATTGCTTATACATTGAAATTTCCGTGATTCAATTTAATTTTAAAGAGGGACCTTGCTGAAAACGAGCGAAAAGAAAAAGGAAGAAAAAGAATGTGCTTCTATATTCTAGACATTTAAGTGCAAATCCATTCAAATTTGTTTGATTGGCTTCGAAATAACTTGACGTGCATCAGAAAATTTTTTGTGTAAAAAAAATCTTAAATATTCCCTCAAAGGTCGAATTTAATCTCATTTGATAGACTAACGTCCAATTTTTATTTCTATGTCACTCAGGATATTTTCCTTGATCTTTTAACATCAATATTTTAATATATTTTGTAAAATTATCTTTTTAAGACTTTTTTTTACCTTCTGTCAATTAGGTCCGCATAGTCTATTTTCATCTCAAATCATTTAGATGTGAGGATATATAATATACAAATTATTCTGCGACAGTAATGAACTTGATATTTATTGTGCAGTTCTGTATTAGGCACTTTCATACATAAACTCAGGATTTAATTTAGAGATCAAATAATTAATTTTTCCTTCGATTCTTTCTTTTTCTCTTGAAGGGAAAAAGGTATGGGTCCTAATGCTTCGATTCTTAAAATATATTGATAATATTATGAATGATTAAAATGATGGAAGAAGATATTTACGGTTATGATTCCACTATAGAAATTTCTTGCGCTTTCCAGATTTTACTTAGAGCTGCCAAGAAAGACAGTAATTTTGATGATAGTCATAATTTTTTGCCGGGCCGAATTAAAGAGCATATGAAGGCTGAAGATAAAAAGAGGCAGTATTCTCGGGAGAATGGTTTGGAGAAAGGAAAAAGTTCGAAATTCGAAAACTGTAAGATCTGAATATTAAATAATATACATAGCATAAATTATTAGAATATATCCTTAGCATTTAGGTGATCGTTAATTGTTATTGAAGTAAAGTTCGGTCGCAACGGCCCTGTTATTAGAAGGAATTTAAGATTCAGCTAAGGAAACAGTTAGAAAATTCATGAGAAAACCTTGATCTTTAGGACGGGAATATGGGCAACCATTAAAAAAAAAATGATGTACATATAAATGAATGAAATGTAAGAGGGCAAAATATGTAAAAGGGAAGTTATGATAACTCAGAATGTGTCAAATGAGGAAGAGGAGTGAAAGTTGGCATTTCGAGGTTGACAGGGTAGCCCTGGTAGATGGACTTTAGAATGCCAAAACTCCATATGGAACAAAAAAGGAAAAAACTAATTTCGAAACCCAAATATCAATTATTGTTTCTTTACATGTGAAACATCATTATTTTAATGTATGTTTTAGGTGATGGTTATACTCTGTTTCATTAACGTGTTATATAGATTAATGATCTAAGGGCAAAAAGGTAGATGATGAAGATGAATTAGTCCTAAAATTGTTACCTAACCTATCATTATAACCTTTCAGTCTGACAGGGATCCGGAATATGGAGTCCCATGAAACATTATTTTAATTCTTCAGGTTAATATGATGTTATACATGACGACCTATACGGAAATGGATCCCGAACGAAGTACTAGAGAATACATAGTCAAATGATGGTGGTATTATTAATTTACATTCAAACCTGTTAAACTAAAAGATTTCGCTTTGAAATCACTCGTATGTTATTTAATCAAAAAAAAGTAAAGGCACATGTATGACTTTGTTAATGTTATTATTTTACGCAAATTAGAATACCGAAATACATTCAATGAAAGTTATTATATATTCCAATGAGTTGTTTAGATTAAATGATAATTGTATTCGTTAAACACATGAGAATATTTATTAAGGTTTTGTCTATAAGTGATTACTTATTTTTAATATCATTCTAAAAAAAAGCTCTAAACAAATGTACAGTAATCCAAAAAAACTCATCTCACAGTTATGTAATATTACTCCTGTAAAATTGCAGAAACGGGTATTATTCTCTCTAAAAAATTTCAAAAAACATTTGTATTAGAAATTCTCTCAACAATCTTATCCTTATATAATAATATTCTGTGCAAAATAATACATATAAAGAACTCAAGATTAAATATCATAAGATAAAAACTTCACCGATTGTTTAAAGGAAATTAAGCAAGAAATTGAAATTTACCGTTTATCTTATTTGTTTCATTAATAGAAAAAAAATTGTCAAAATTTCTATAAATTATAATTTCACTTCAGTATGCTAATAACAATTCTTTAGTTCAAGTCTGGGAATCAATCTTTTAATAGAACTACATTTACGGATGAGAAAATTTCCTCACACAATAAGTGCAGATAAAAATTTTAGTTCTACCATATCTAAATTTTGTTGTTTTAATTTCTGTGATACAGTTTTCTGAATAAAAAAATATTTCACAAAAAATACTAAGTGTCTGAGAAAGGCATCTAAATTAAAAATCTTTATATGTAAACTTATATAACAATCGAATTTTATGTTTAAAATCGCGTAAAATATTAGTGCAAGCCTATAAATGTGTCGAACATATAAACATTCTCGTAGATGTTACGAAAACTAAACATTAACCGAAATTTAGTTAAGTTTATGGATTATGACAGTGGAATTTAATAGAAAGAATTATGTATGACTATTGTGCATTTGGAGCAAAATTTTTCAAGTTACATTTGCATTGATCTTTATTGAAGGTGGTCATTAGCAATAATAACATATGTTCAACACTGCTTAAAAAAAGTTGGGCTGCACGACCCTGACTATAACTTTTTTCCACACTAACAAATCATTGAGAAAAAAATCGGAAACAGTAATTTAGTACTTCTCAAAATAGGTTCTTCCATTGGAAATTTTAAATGTAAACCTTGAAACTCTGAATTGAATTAAATTTAATCAAATTAGTTGGTTAAAGAATCAGAATTGCGTTAATATTGCTATACATTGTACTTCGCGTATGGACAATGGCAGGACTGATGAAATGTCTAATTTACATATAATTTACTCAAGATATCGAGCTGTCTTCGAAATTTTTTTAAAAAAATCAGTAATTTAATGCCGATACAAAGTTATGATGAATGATTTCAACACCTATGCAGAAAAAGTGGTCCATTATTTTGAATAATACATTATACATTACAGAATATCATAAAACTGACTTAGAATTTAAAAGGAAAGACGTTCAATAAAAATAAAATATACAATATTTCAATGATTACATATATAAAACAAATCGTCTAATTAATGTTCACGTAACAATGACTGAGGATTGCTAATGTTTACTTTTAAGATACACTGGTTTTGAACCCTTGTAATATCCGCATTTAAAGCTTTCATCAGTGATTTATGCATTACATCACATGATATTTTAAATCTGTTTGTTTTGAAGATCACTCAATAGCAGTTGTTGAAATTAGGTTGAACCACATTGGGTAAGAAAAGAAAAGTTTGAACCCTTTAAGGGAGTGGAACTTGGGTGTACTGTCTGTATCCCAGTATTATGATATGAATTGGCGTTTACCTTGAACTGAATAAAACTATTCTTTATACTAAATCAATGACTTAAACAAGTTAGCTTTATCTCTGCACCACGCCCTAAGTTGAGAAAAAGCTCAAGCATTACATAGTAGGGAACCTTTCAGAAGATTTTCAAACTTAAACATTTTTAAATTTCAGTTTTTATATAAAACGAAATTGACGCAATTTTTTTTTAACATTAACCTACTCCAAAATTAGATGAAAGCATTTAAGAGCCTCAGGCTACATAATCCTTTTTCCCTTTTACAAAAAAAACCTAATTTAAATTTGCCTCATCACTGTCGACTTGAATTTATTTAGGTCTTAAGAGAGACTGAATTTTGAATTAATACATTATTAGAGGTTCAAGTGTATATTCTTGTGGAAATAACATCTAGTTACACAGTCACCAAACGAGCAAGAAATAATTTTTGTCATCATCACTTGGTAAATAAAAAAGGGAGAAATATTCTGATTTCCTACGTAGAAAGAAAATACGAAGCTATCTTGATATTCCAAAGTGTTTGCTTTATTAAAAGGTAAAAATGGAAATTTGGAATTCATGCCAAATGAGACGTTTTCTAGATGTGACGCTGAAGAAAAATGAATTCCCCTCCTGGGAGAATAGGGAAGTGAACTTCGTATATTGTCTAGAATGCAGTTCTTTTAATTGAACAATCGCTTTCGTGTTAGAGGGGCAATAGGGTCAACAACAGCTCAAATTATGTATAATTTTCCAGTTCAAATCCAACGTTTTTATCAGTGAAATATATTCAACTTTTTGTATAGCTTTATGAATATGATGATGTCGCATCTGCAAAATTTTTTGGGAAATTCTGCACTTTCCGCGTACAAGACAAGAAATCCTTGTCTCTTTCCTCTTCTTGCTTCATTGGTTTTGGAGCCTCCTCTATCTGATCGCAAATAATTTACTAACATGTTTTCGTAAGCTGGGGAATTTGTTAATTTAATAAGTTATCATGTAAATATAAACATTTAACATTAGAATATAATAATTATTCAGTTTAAATTACGTTAAATTTTAACTCTGAATTTTTAAAATATATTTTAAATATATTGGCAGTTTTCAAAATTTTATTTTTTTTTCATGCTAATTTTTACATTAATATAAGTAGATTAAAAAAAATTCTTTTACGAGCAAACTGCGAAACAAATTATTTATCATAATTTTCTTATAACACAATTAGTAGCATTTTATTAATTTCAAATAACGAGGAAAAAGTTTGTTTTTTAAAAGCCTTTGGTGAAGGTTTGTTTTTAATTAATGCCTCCTGGATTGCGATGGGTGAAAAATATTCTTCCATGCAAGTAGATTTAGTTTTCAGAATTAAAAAGCTTATGCTGAGAAGGGAAGGGTGTTCTACGAGTCTTTATAATACTATTCTTGGTGTTATTTTCCATACTTTTTGGCTAACATCAAATCATTTCGCAGTATCGAGGTCCTCTCATATTTACTGCGATCACATAAATATTTTAAAAGTCGAAAAACCCAATTGCAATCATTTTCATTTTCATTAATTTTTTCGTCATACGATTTGATTTAATAGGACTAATAATAGTATTGTGTGAAATAAATCCGATCTGAGCCATAGTCAGATTACTTACATTTGGAGGTAATGAAGTTCCGATGCAAGCAGATTATTTTTTTACTGCAAAAAATTTTGTGATTCTAATTAATCGTTATTGTGATATTTATTCTAAATGAAGAACCTCATTGGGAACTTTCCACATTCTCACCTTCGATTATCGCTCATCTCAAATGAAAACAAATTTTATTAGGCTTCTTATAAAGTTTTCAGTCATTTTGTATCACAACAACTTTAATAATTTAGTTGAATAAATGTCGAATCCAAGTTTAATACATTCATACCTTTAGCTTATCTGTGGTTAAAACTCCATTTGAATGTTATAAGTGACAAAAATTTATGGAACAATTATACATCATTACTTTTACTAATTTTTTTTTCCTCAAAGTAATGGAAAAAAATAATTTCTTCGAATTTGAATTATGACGAAAATAAGTATAAACATAATTACAACATATAATTATCGCTTGCTTTGCATGTTTTATGTTTTATTTTTAAATAAATTCTATAATTAACTTTGCACCATTATTAGCAATACCTACGTTATAACACATTCATAACATATTATCAAAATCATTATAATTACCGTTAATTTTTTAACATGTTGTCTCATCTTTTTATTACTTCTTCAATTTTGAAAGTATAACAATTGACGGTTTCAGTTGCTGAGGTTAATTATCCCTTTAGTGCTTCCACATTGTTATTATTGTTGTTATAGAGTTAACGAATATCTGAACGTAATTGTGTGTATTTTACGAGAAGTGTAATATCTTCTGTTACCATTTTAACATTTGATAGTACAATGCTGCATCAATGATGTGAAGTAACAGAATAAGAAAGAAAAAAAAATCCACTTTTAAAGTTTTTACATAAATATTTCGACATATTATGGCATTATACTGGAATATTGCGTACATATGATTTTACTTTCCAGTGCTTACGAAGAATGCTGTCGAATAATAAGTTTACCCAAAACCGTAAACAATGAATCAATGAATAGTAAAGGTTCTGGATCTCGTCAATGAAATTCATTTCAGATAGAAAAAAATTGTTTTTTGATAACTTTATTATCAAAAAAGCATTTTCGAAAGCCTTTTTCAAAAATCAAATGACATAAAATTCTGTTTCAACATATAAACTTCTTGATCCAAATTAAAATATATCGTAAGCTTTTAAAAAAGGAGTTGTGATTGTATGTAATTTTTTGGCTTATAATTATAGTTTTTATTTAACTATCTTGATACTGGCTTTCACAATGTAAAAATTTAAAATAACTAATACTCATATACATAGAAATGAGAGTAAAGAAACAAAAAATAATGGACATTTTTAGCTGTTTATTTTCCTCTCTCATTTAATTAACGCCAGTAAGTAAATAACTTTGATTATAATTTAATTTTTATAACCTTTGGATAAGTCACATATTTACTTTGAAATATAATTTTTGATCAAAATGAATTTATTTTATCTAATTGGGTCATATAAATCAAAGAATTCATCCGCAAGATGAATTAACTGCAGTGAAGAGTTGAAACATTTTAACTAAGACGTAAAACACCATTACATATGCTAAATAATAAAAGGTAGTCCGACTTTTTTTGTCAAGAATTTACAAAAGAAAAAAAAATTTAATATTTATAGGTCAGTTTGCCGAACCATTTATTTGTTTTTGTAGTTTTGATAAAGCGGCATAGAAACATTCTGCTTTACCTAAAAGTAATGAAAAAAATTAATAATCTAATAAGGAAATAAATGGACAATTGTATTTCTTATATTAATATGCAAAAAAATATCTTACAATGATGTAAATTTCCTTTGCTTCCGACGCTTTAAGTTGTCTCGGAGGTTTAACATAAATAACTTCCGTAAAGGAAATCCAATATTTTTCAAGGGGAATAATTAACTAAGAATACTTTTTGTATTTATCCCCAGATTTTATTTCATTTTTTTCCATTAATTATATTACCATATAATTGCGCTTCTTTAATTCGACATTCGTTCGATATGAACACTTATAAACGATATCTCATAGTAATAAATATAGTAAAAAAAATTATGCAAATTTTGCGGAATTTTTGTTCAAACCAGATCTTTATTTTAAACAAAGATAAACTTTTATTATATTTTCTTTAAAATAAATGAATTAGATCCTCAATGAATTATCAACTTAGTATTAAAATGATATTATTAAATGTTTTTATTATATAAATATTAAAATGCATTGTAAAATATGAATTAAAAAATAATTAATTTTTTCCAATTATTGTTGCAGCGATTGCTTGAGAACATTAGTATTTCATATATTATCTTAAGAATAAAGGCAATGACATTGAAACAATTATCAATTCATCAGGAATCAGTTTTAGAAATTTCTCATAATTTACATTATAAAACCTTGCATTCAAATTAAATAATTAAAACACAAAAGACTTTTTTTAAAGAAAGAATAATAAAATTTCTTAGTAATATTTTATTTCTACTATTATCACAGTGCATTTATGACAATTAATTATTAATTTTTTTGCACATTTAAAGTTCTGCTTCTCCTAAAATTTAATTAGTATTTGTGAATCTGATTGCTTCTGAAACTGTTGTATATTTCCAAGTATGGATGGAAAATATATTTTTTAAAGTTAATCAAAATAATATAAAAAATAATTTATTCATAAATTATTAGATCAATCTTTGTTTATAAGGGAATAATTCAATCGTGATTTTCTACCAATAAATTGAGGTGTCTAAAATAATGAGTTAAATCTTAATAAAGAGAATTTTGTTAGACACAAGTGCGAAAATAATTGATTTCAGAACTTCGTGCTTTCGCACTACGTGATGTTATGTATGCAATAATATTTTTCTTTTATTAAGTATTTCTCAAGCAAATGCGGATGAAGTAAACGTTTCGGAAATTTTGGTTCGGTTTACGATGACTAAAATTATACCAGTGAACTGGAATCTATCTCCAGTTGGTGAATTGACACTGAAATGAATTGATGAATGAGTTGCAATGAAATTTCATTATGACATACGAGCAGTATGTCGAGTAGTAAAGGAACATTTTCGCTGGGAAATTTATCTACTGCTAAAAGAAAACTTTGCTAATAAAGGTCTCATCTATTTTCTATTCACTTGATTGTCACGGACGTAAAAAATCAAATGTAACATATACATTTTTTTGCTTTTATTTTGAATGTTGAGAACAAAAATCAATGTTAAAAACGAATTTTGTGTTTATTTCTATGGTTTTGAACGATCTTTTTGTTTGTAACGTTCGGTCTTATTAAATTTTAAAAAAGGAAGATGTTGAGCCATTCATTAAAAAGGAAAATACTAATATGAGCGTGTATGAAATAGAAATATATAAACAAAAATGATTGCAATATGAAGTTAATTAATTTAAAAATAAAATAGAAATATGTGTGCTTTCTTATTACAGAAACACAATTAAAATAAGGTGATTCGAGATTTGCAAATAAATGATTTAGATCTCAACATCAAAATTCTGCTTATATAATTATACACCTACTTATACGCATAAAAGTAACTGTATAATTCGTGGCGCTTTTCTTAATATGGAACAAAACTGTCAAGAAGAATTTATGGCAGGTTTTTTTAATTTGTTCTTCATGTTAAGTTTGATCTCATCTGCAAATATTTTTTATGCTATTTATATAAATTTCTAAACTACAAATATGATTTTTTTTTTAAAGATCATTAAAATAAATGGGGAAAGTATTAAAATGTGTACGGTAATTTCATTATTTAATAATTGTGTCCGGATATTTGGTTTTACCTTTACTCAGTGATCGCGGCAATGGATTTTAATCCCATTACCTCATGGCAATTATAATAAGTGCCATAAATGTTTGAACCGGCTTCTCATGGTCCCAAAGATGCAATAATCAAATACTTATTTTATGCTTAATGGCCAAAAATCATATTAAAAAAAAAATTAAGGAAGAATTTTTTTAAAAAAGTTAAAAAATATATTTTAAAATGTGTTGGTTATTTTTGAGTTACTTGATCGCGGTCACGTGTAAAATTGTCAATCTTCCTCAAATAATTTTATGCCGTCTAATATACATTTTTTTGAAATTTTATTGCTAATATTTTCGTATTAATTTGGGATTTTAACTTGGAGTAGAGACTAACGAGGAATTTAGCATCTTTCAGGGATTTTACTAAAGATGATGGCTTATGAGTCGCTTGTGAGTAACCAGTTCAAGGTATGACAGAGAGTATGTAATAGCTGGAAGTGCGAGCAGTGCCAAGAGATGAAATTTGGAGAAAAAATAAAAATAATTTTCGCAATTAAACCAACTTCTAATTTTTATAGGCAAAATTTTTTAGTTAAGTCTGTGGGATTTCCTGATTTTAAATAAAATCATGACACACAGAAAAAAATCCAGTGATTCATTCAGTGGTGTAACGGAGGTGTTTTTTAAAGCATTAATTTTTGACATTGAGAATTTGATGTCGTAATTGGACGACCTGATACTTTTATCAAATTATTTGAATCCTTTAATGTATTGGTTAAAACCGCCACAAGGATCGAAAAGAGTCATTAAAATTCCATCTTAGATTCAGATTTAATCTTGGCATAAGTCTTGAGAAAGTAGTTGGCTACGATTACAAGAAATATCATCATTTTCTAGCTTTTGTTAAATTATCCAAACAAAGTTATCTGTAAGACAGACCTATCTGTTTGTACACCAGATTCCGCGAAACAAAAATAATTGCTCCGTAAATTAAAAAGTATAATTATATAATGGAAAATATCCAGTACTGGTCTTTTATTTATAATTTAAGTTAAACGTACATAAGATATAAGACTTGAGATTGTAAGATTCCTAGAGAAAAATTTTTAGCTTATTTTAAGTTAATCTGATTATTCTATTACAACATTACGTTCATTAATGATATGTATAGAATATTGAATGTCTTATGTTCTGCATAAATAGATGCTCCTTTTATATCACGCATAATAATGTCAAGAGAGTTAGTAAAATATTGCTCTTATTTATTATGAACTTACATATATATATATATCATTGCACTTATTTAATATTAAAAGAAGGTGATAGTTTATCTTCTTATTTTAACAATAATTTTTGGCAAAGTATCTTTATTTTATTCAGATGAACAGTAAATCGCAATGAATTATGATTATGAAGAAGAAAAATTACTTAGAACTCAATTTTTTTTTATTTTTTACGTTTAATATGAAAAAATATTTTTATGCCAGTAGAGGAATCTTGCAGGAAATAGTAAGGGTTAGTCAATTTTTGATTATTCTAATTAGCTTAGATTAAAATCTAAACAATATCCAATAAATGTTTTGACTGGTTAAGATAATGAAATCTATTGCATATATGCGTGTATCAGAGTTTAGTATGAATGGTTACTTCATGAATATGAGGAAAATGAATAATTTCTGAATTAAAAGATTATTCCTATAATATGGTAATTTTATTTTTAAATGAATTTTTTTATCTACCTTATAATAAAATTATATCTTTTTGAGGATTTCATGAAAAATTATATATCTACCATCAAGATAACTATAAAATTAGTAATTTTTTTTCTAACATGTTTATGCATTTTAAAGGTAAACTTTAAAATGCTTCGTGATTCTTAGGATTATATTCATAAAAAGTTGAAGAAACACGATTTCGATTAATCTCACAATCTTTATTTCATTTATTTATTTTTTCATAAATTGACGGTTTTAACATTTAAAAAATTTCCTAAAATTTTTAATATACACGTACATAATAATTTAACCTCCGATATCTAGTAAATAAAAAAACCGGGCTTAACTATATAGCATAGGTATAATCCATGCCTTTCATGTTCATCATATAAAAGAGAAAATCGGCCATTATTCTGTGCTTCATTTATTTTCAAATATGATACTTTAATGTTACTTTTAAAAACAATTTTTAAAGTTAATTTTGAATAGCGTTTAAACAAGGCAATTTTTTTAGGCACAAATGGAGTGAATATGAATTGCGAATTAAGAAGACATATTCATCCTAATTTTCTTCTTTAGAATTCAGATTTATTTACGTTATATTGTCTAAGAATATATCGATTAATATTTTGGTATCTTCACCTACAACAATAAGTTTAATATTTAATTAATTAATTCCTTATTTAAACATTTTTATGTTGTCTTATATCATATTTCCATATTGCATCTCATAAACTAAATAAACAAATAATACTAAATTATTTTGTTTTATTTATACATAAAACTTTAAAAAAATAAAGCAAATGAAAATGAATTATGAAACGGAAGATGATACTGCACGTATGATTGGGAGGCTAAATTTTAGCAAGAAAATAAAAGCGGAATAATCCTTAAATAATGTTTATAGAAAATATGAAAAAGGAATGAAGAACGAAAGATTTTCTTTTTTTAACATTATACGGTAAATTTTTTCCCAAGCTTTTTAATTAATAATAATAAACAAATAATAAAATTAATATTTTAACTAACATTAACAAAACAGGTCATCTGCCGTCACCTTCAAAATGATTAAAAAAAAAGTAAATATTTCAATTTAGTTATGATTAAGGATATCAATTTTGAAAGATAATAAATAATTATTTTAGCAAAAGGGATAATCTCCACTTCCGTTACGAATGCTGAATCAAATAATAATGAGTTTGAATAGGTCATATACTGCACTTGAGGATTAAAATATAAAATATACCCTATTCAGAACAGCTAATTTACAACTTGCAAATCTTATGTAAATCAAGGTGAGGCTAATCTGAAAATCCCGTATCTGTTTACAGGGATTACATGTGCCATCATCAAATTTGCTATGTCCTTCTCTGGGATACAGTAGCCTCACACACGCACTGCTAACCTTATTAAAACAGAACAATATTTCCGCGATCAGATATGCCATTAAGTTAGTAAAAATACTGACTTTTGACATGTAGCGGCAATTAAAGTTAATATTTAAGAAGTTTGATATCGGCCATCAAACAGCAATGTTAGTGTAAGTTGTCCTGCAAAATAATATATTTGCAATAAAACAAAAAATTTTTTAGAGCTATTTTTGTCTTTAAATATAGGTACATATTCGGTTTTTGTTTTTTTTTTTGTAAAGCAATATGAATATTTCAGAGATAAAAACTTTTAATAAAGTGTACGAGGATTATTAAGCAATTTTTCTGAGGTATTTGACATGAACCTAAAGGAGTCGGTCTTGACATGGGGGATCAGTATGAGTGATGCAGAATCGTTGCTTTACTGTGTATTTGCATGTCTTTCATCATTACGCGTTGCTTAAAAGGAAATTTTCCCATCAAACCTTCTGAATCGGCCAGCATCCTTTTAGTTAAAAGAAGCATTTTCTGTCTTTTTTGCGTTTTATCTTGCTACCAGATTTGGAACGTGGCGTCGTCATCAACAGAGAGTGACACCGGATTTAACAAAGAACCTTATGACAAGTAATTAGTTCTTAACACCATATCGTTTCACGGCCTTGTAAATGTAAATCCCACAATGTCTATATGAGTACTTTCCAAGCAGCCGATTGGCCTAGACCTCGATGATTTAAATTAAATGGCTAATTTATTGACCGGAACGTCGTATAGGACCAAATCGGTTTTACAAAAGAAGATTAATTTTCGAATTATATGAATTCCACAACGATATATTAATATATTATCGAGGAGAGGAGCGCATTATTGACTAACATATTGAGTTAACGAGGCGATCGCATTTCCGGACGGAAAAAATATTTTCTCACTGTTCTCCTAATACGATTTAATCATCTCAAATTTCTGTCTTCGATACTAACTTACGAATGAAAATATGTATCTTGAAATCTAAATATATAAAGATAATTAAAATCTTTTAATTCGTTTTATATACACCTAACAAGGTGGAACTCAATGCGAGAGTGTAATGAAAAAATTTAGTAACTTTTTTCTTCTTTTGCATTAAGATTTAAGAAGTTTATCATTTTTATTTTATTGTCTCAAATTTTTTTGCTTTTTGCATTATTTACTTAATTTTTTAAATCTAGGAGTAAGATGAGATAGCATAGTGAGAAATATCAGTCAGTTCTTTGGATAAAAGCATAATGTTCATGCTAAATATTTAAAAAATTTAACAAAAATTTGATACAATTTATAAGTATGCAGGAAGTAACCTAAATTTTTATTTTATTTATTTTTCCAATTTTTTTTAATCATAGCTCACGTTTTTTCGTTGCATCATGAAATTTTTAGTTTTTTCTAATTATAATAATAGTGAATAAATAAAAGCAAATTATTTTAATTTGGAAAGACTGGTAGATGATAATATTATTTTTTCTTATTCAATATAAGATGTTTTATTTATCTGTTGTTTCAAGTATTTTGCGTAAAGAAATTTTTTATCTTATTCGGCTCGACATAATGTACAATGATGATCCATACTTAAAAAATTTTTAAAATTTATATGCTAATATTTCATTAAGTATGATCTTACGAAAAATGAAAATTATTTTATATTTCAAGGCTCCGAATGATTTTTCGCTCCGTATTAATAATTCACAAATATTCATTCTTTGGACGATTAAAGTGCGATAGATTTTTTAGGGTCATTACAACAATCTGCATTAATTATAAATTCGAGCCTCCTTTGAAACTCCAAAAAAAATCCGGGAAATAGATTTAAGAAAATGCTATCTGGTTCATATTTAAAGATCATAAATCCTTCACATTTGGAAAAATATATCGTTTAGTATGTCAGATCCGCCATGTCACTCACATCGGGAATCTATCCCTGCATTCAAGGTGGAAGTTCATATAAGACAAAAAAAACTGCTGAAAAAAGAAATTATTTTAAAATTTTTTTCTATCGGCCACAATTGAAACATTGCAATCTAACGAAATGGCTTATATGAGTTTTGTCTGGAAATCGAAAGGCTTCTCCGTGTATTCTTGCCCGTTTTGCAATGACGGATATAGATAATATAGATTTCGGTGTAAAAAATTTTTTGTGCTCGGATTTCTGAAACGAAACAAATCAAAAATTTGAATTTCACTGCAACAATTGCGACAAATAAATCACGTTCATCAGTTTCATGATATTTTAATGCGATTAAAATTTTTAGAATTTTTTTTGAATCCAAATTCTACATGCTCTGTTTGGTAAAAAAAGTAAATCTAACATAATATATAAATAAATGGATGATGTTGTTCAGCTGCAATTTAAAAAAAATGGCATAATCTTCGTTAAGATAAAGGAAATGAGAGCTCCCATTCTGCGAATAAATCTTTTAAAATATTTGGAAACTTTTTTTCCAGTTTTATGATTAGTGTATTATATTAAAGAATTCACATACACACACACACATATAATTAAATCGTAGCATCAGAATTAGACAAAGGAGACCTAACTTATATAATGGATAATGTAAATCGCTGTAATGTTTTTTTGATCATAAACTTTGAAACATGTTTTTCGAAAAACGTTTCTCTTATCGTGGGTAAACTCATATCTGGACTAGGTACCCCTCCCCCCCTTGACTCTACACATATCGTCCGTGACTCATATGCCATCAAAATCGGTTGGAATCTCACATTTAGAGGAACTGTAAAAAATAAAATAAAAAAATTCAGGCATCCTTCTGAGAGACAATTTTACCACGATTCAGAAGACAAGAAATCAAATTTTGGCCAAATTTTCGTTCTTGCTTATTCAAAATGTGCTGCTGTAAAGATTTTTCCAGTTTAGATTCGTCGGCGCTGTTTTCTTTCTTCCGACATTGAAAATGTCGTGAACGATATTTGGCTTCCAGATCCGATTTCCCAAATTATTTGCCGATGTAAATACATTATACGGTTTTTAATATTCCTGTGATTCTGATTTATATTTTTCCTGCCAAATACGCCAAATATTCGATAATGACCGGAGTGACTAACCGCTAACCATTATTAATTATATGACATATTTGTTATAAAAATAATATGTTAAAACATTTCCACGAACATTACAGGTGACGAAGTCCCTGCGGTATAACGAAAAATTTTGTTTTTAAAATAGAAAAATTTACCTATCATTAAAATAGATCCGGGAAGAACGAATTAATTGTTGAAATGATTAATATTAAAAATTTATGATTTTTAAGTTAAAAATGCATAAGTGAAATATTTCGATTGGAAAAAGGAATATATTTGTTTACTTAAAATAATGCATAAAATCATTCCTTATGATTCTACAGATTAAAGTCATTGAATTTTAGTTAAGGAAATATGTTTGTGTTAATAAGAAAAGGCAAGGTTTCCCGAGCATATTTCGCAATTTCTAATAAAGTAAAGAAAATATCAGGCGAATGAAAAGTTTGCCCGAATGAGGGTATATATATTATATGTTAAATGATAGAATTAAGGGTAAGCGAAAATCTTTTCGCGTTTGACCGATTTAAATGATCCTTGCTATTTTACGCGTTTAAATGTTGTGCCGGATATGAAACAGAAAAAAGTAAGGTTAATTATTTGGGTTCAGCGTTATAATAGCAAAAGGTATCCTTCCGTGGTTTGATCCCGACATTATGCTTGTAAATTTCATCTTCAGGTCAGTTGGTCAAGGAAACACCCGCTTTACGGAACATTTACTTTGCTGTGAGTGCTCGTCTGGGAATTTCAGTGTGACGTACAAGAAATTGGTAAACGCTAAATTTACTGCTGCTCTTTATAAGGAAGAAATGTGTTATTTAAAAGGCGATTCCATTATAGTATCAAGTCAAAGCAAACATATTCACACTCACATATACGCAAAAAAAGATTAGTCAAAAAAACCGCTGACTTGTTTCGCATAATATTAGATACTTTAATTCATAATCCAATAAAATATATCCATATGCTTTTATGGACAACTTAAAAAAAAGGAATTAAATACAGTACCCCACTGTTATTGTCAAGTTGAGCTATTCTAAAGTAATATCCGAATTCGATAATGTTAAACTTAGCAAATTTTCCATGAATAGAATACATATACATGCATACAAGTATATACATATTATACATCTCAATTTCTTGTCTAAAATTTTAATTTTAAGATGGCATATAGGGGTTCATTCTTTCAATGTAGTAAAATATTTAATTCATCAGTTTGCATTTTAAAGATTATTACAATATCAGTCAGTCTTCATCAGTTCTTAGATTTATCGTTTTTTTCACGCTATTAAATTTTATTATTAAAAACAGGTAAAAATGTGTGTTCAACTTTTTAATAAAATCAATATGCAATATATTAAACATCGCAATATATGAATATATATTCAAGATATACAAAATAAAAATGTATAATTAATATTGAATTACGTTAGAGAATAGACAGATATTCGTTTTCAAGCACATGCATCTTTCTAAATAAGTATTTATATATAAATTGAGTTATATAATCAGACATGGGTCAGAGTTAAGATATTTAGTTCACCTTCGTGTTTATAACTTTCTCTTGATGGTTGAGTTGACGGTTTTGGATAGCATTTTTGTCAACCCTTTGCCAGTTTGGTTTTTCATTTAACTCTGTCACTGGCAGTAATCGGACATTGTCTGCAGACTCTTCCTTAATGACCGATGCTAAAAGATTAGTTTCCAGCGATTGAACAGTTTCCAGATCGCTTCTACGTGAAGCGATTTGGAATTGGTTCTGAAGAAAACGAAACTGACCGATCTCTAGTTTATCTGTATTTATTAATCTGATTAAAAAAATTCATGATTACATGGTGAACTTCAATTGTTACCATAATTTCGCACACCTGAAGGAGATTTTTGGCTTTCTATAACATTCGTTCGTCATAATAGATTGATGTACCTTAAAAAATTTTATATAATGACTTGCTTTGCTGACAGCACCATTAATCTTCTAGGGTTGTTTTCTTTTTGTAATGCTGTTATTAATCTAAACGTCTCGTTCCGCTTTATTTTTAAAAAGGCGAAATATCGGCTTTTGAAGGTTCCAATCATAAATTTTTTGCATCATTTTCTCCTATATGAAATGGAAGAAAATATTGATTTGGTTCGTTATCTATTTCGTTCTTTTAGTTATACCTTCATTTTCAAGTTCCCAAGTGGCAAAAAACTTCATTCAGAGGTTTTTTCTTTCTCATTTTCTATAGCTGCAAAATTTTAAAGAATGTTATCAAAACAATTCGCGGCGACAATACACGATCCCGTGCTTGTAACTAAAAACTTTATTTTTCTTGCATGCAATAATTCTGACCATTATAAATTACTTTATAAGTAATTTATATTTTATAAAGTAATTTATAATTTTTACTTCTTTTTTAACGTTTACTACAAAGGCACAGAAATTTTCAGGATCTGGTTATGATATCACTAAATTAAAAGGGGCCAAATCCAGTTCGAATAAAGCAATCAGTTAGACTTTCACCGCATTATGAAAATGTTGCGATCCATTTTTTACTAGCAACATATATTTAAATTTAACTCAGCAATTTAATATACGAAATTCTCATTATTTAAATTTTCGGACACTTTTTAGGAAGGTCCTAAAATGACAAGATTTTTTCATAAATTTTATATTATAATGAACTTTCAAAATTGTTAATACTTAAATACATTATATAACTTCTGTCACTGGAAATGGTGTATAATATATATAATATTGTTTAAGCCAATGAGTCAGCTTGATCATTTTATATGCTCGTATATGATTATTTAACATCAAGTGATTTTTTTCTTAAAATATTAATTTTTCTTCAATTTTTAATTGCAGGATCCTAGTCATCTCTGATTCCATTAAATAAAAAATTAAAATATTATCAGGACTGTGAACAGTGTTTCTCTATAACAGATACTGAAAATTGACTTATATTAGGTTCTATATCTGAGTTTTATAGATCAGAATTTCGGTCCAGTTAAAATGAAAAATTCACTAATTAATATATATCAGTATAAGTGAGTCAATCGTATTTCATAATTATCTAGATCTAAATATTTTCCTCTATTTCATATGAACTAGTGATAAAGACATTATATCAATGAATCTACAAATTTGAATTTAAACAATTCATAATTTTTTTTCTTAGTCATTTTACTTTCAAGTCAGTCTCATTTTTCATACAAATTTTTTAAAGTTCCAAATAAGCACGGATTTTCTGAGTTGAAATGTAACATATTTGAGGATTTAAGAGATATATAAGTTAAGAAAAATTTTTTAATTAAACCTAAAAAAAATATTTTGCCGAGTTTTTTCGCACGATAATAAAAATGGAAAACCGCGTAATAGATTCTTGCTAAAAGTTTTAAAGAACTGCTGAAACTTTTATCGATCCGGTTTAATCATAAGTGTTACTCAAAGCGTTGCTTAACCGAAGAAATAAGGAATTTCCATATGAATGAATGCACTTGAGACAAACTTTTTAACAGTGAAATCTCTTCGTTTAAATAACAATCGAATAAAATGTGGTCAACTTGTTCAAACGTATTAATTTCAGTGTCTTTACGGAAAACCAAAATGCACAGCATGATGCTTATTAATTTCAGAAACAACAAGCGCGCCATTGTACTTAATGACAACGTTAGTAGTCATTACATCCAATGGCAAACAGAATTCGTTATCCTTTTAGTTAAATAATGAAAATTGAAACCTATCGGCGACGTTGAAAACGCACAAAATACCTCTTCGGCCCGTTTTTGTTGGTGTATAATTTTAACCAAAGTGAAAGTTCCATCCGAACAACCCACAAAGATGTATCTTCGTCAAAAGCAACCTAAGTGCACCCACATTTTACGTACGTTGATTTATTACTGTCCCGTTTCGTGTACAAAACCCTTTTGTATCTTTTTTTCTTCTCTTAATTAGTCAAAAATATCTTTTGTAACTGAAAAAGAAAAAATTTGCATCCGAGATTCCTAAATAATACGTGACATTTGTACTTCCGTGAATGTCGCGGTCAACATAAATAATTTCTTACTTTATCTGCGATTCAGAGATTTCTGCTATTGTGAACCTTTCAATTTCCCTTTTACAATTCTGGTTTTATGAACGAAACATTTCTTTCTTGATGAAAACTGTAAAGTGTTTTTCGAAAAACGAAAATGAATGCTAATTTCACTTGAATGAAGTCCCGCATTTATTACATAAGCAATAATTTTATGTCGGCCATAATTCGCCAATTCAAAGAAAAATAGAAGAATCATACACGAAAAAAGGAACCGATCACAAAGAGCTCAAATTATGTATTTTATTATTTTAAACTTAATGAAATGTAAAAGGAACATTCAAAGATTTGCATATGCTCATTATTAATGGATGGCGTTAACAAAAAAGTAATATTTATGATTGCATTTGAAATAAATGATATACTGTTTTTTTATCCTCTTTTTCCCTTCCCTCTCGTTTTCAACATTATACGGATATGTTTTCCGAACGTCAAGTAAAGATGGAAAATTGTGATTTTCCCTTCGAACGTAAGCGTGCACAATATTTCGGCTTAACCATTTCAAATAGCGGTGATTGAATCGAGTGGTAACAATCGGCGTTGTTTTCCCGTAAATAAAGAAATATCTCCATTTACCCTGAGTTTACCCAACAATTTGCCCTGCATCTAGTCTAAACGAAAAATCTGATTCTGCGACGAGGCAACGGACGGCAAATGCCAATGTCGATGGCATCCTGATGATTGTGAATCCATATCTCGACATCATCGAGATATGGATTCAGAACAGGGGAGCGAGGTTCGGTGCAAAGGAACCTTCGTTTGGAGCTTTGTCGGGTCTTTTCCTCCTCGCGCGCCGTGCAGCTTCCGGCAGGAGGAAAGCGCTCCCGCAAAAGGAGGAACCCGAGTGCGAACGCGCTGAAGCCCGTTCGCGCGAGCCAATGGCGGGTGATTACTGAGTGCCTGTCCCGCTATCAGAGGAGCAGTCGAGGTAACTGGTACCAGTGTTGGAGGGGGACCTGACGCTCATCTATCCACTGCCTACATGCAATAAAGATACTTTCTCAAGGCGCTACGATCGCTTCTTCTTGCCCTTCTGCCATTATGCACAAAACTGATATCAGCCGTTTTTAAATACCCGACTTATAAGCTATCAAAGTTTAGTGCTATTATGAATGTGATGTTTGGTGTATGATATCCAAAATGGGCATTGGGCTGTGGATTATATTCTTCTCGGTAAGAGCCTCAATCATATTTGTATTTTGCGAGAAAAAGGAAGATGGATTGAGATTTTCGCTTCCTTTCCGCGCATTTCAAAAAGTCGCGGCGTTTTTCTACAGCTTCACATCTTCCATTCTGCATAATTCACATCTTCCATTCCGTTTTAGCATCATAACTTTTCGATGTATAAACAAAATTATGATTTGTAAACTTGCGTATATAGGAAAAATTTTTGAGGGAAAAAACCGTTTTTCAAAGTTCAAGATTTTTCGTAAAATAAAATACGATTAAAACTAGTCAAATGTGGTTAAAAAAGGTATAGTTTATAAAAAGGAGAGTTTGGATTTGTCTCCAAGCAGAAATATATGAATTAAAAGGACGTTTAATTAATATTCATAGAATGTTTTACAGTTAAAGAAATAAAATAATTTATTGTATCGTTTAATATTAAAAAATTGAAGTAGTCCTCAGAGATATAAGCCTTTTTCAGTCTCCTAGGATGTTAAAGAAATGCAAATTCATGTTACTCAACCCTAATTTTCCCCTTTGTCATGAATAGATTTTTAGTCTTTATGAAAAACAACAGTCAACGCCAAATATCTGTCTTCTTTACTGCCGGAAACGCCGCAGTAAATGTTGAAGGATTAATATGATTTCCCTTCAGACGCAGAATTATTTATCTGGCTTCTTTAAATATTGAAAAAGCTAATGCGCAAATTAAAAGCTGGAAGAAAGAAAATTTTTTAGCCAAAAGTCGAAGAATTGTGCGCGTTGTGCGAAACGCTTGCCGGAAGGTTCTCCATCCGAATGCATTTCGAAGTGCTGAAGCGTCGAGTTTTCTCAGGTTCCCGGGTCCTTTTTCTTTTCCGTTCCGTTCGACGACATCACGTTGTGATTGTCCGCTTAGACAACTGACGTTTTGAACTCTTTGAGTGCGCCGGACAAGGATGCAGCAGTGTGCGGACACCATGCAATGCAGACTGAGTTACAAATACCTGACGTCGCCCGTTCACGTTTCGGATCCGTTTTTCTTTTCTTCATTGGCTCTTCTAGTTCGGAAAAGGTAATCCGCAGTTAACCCTGGAAAAAACTGTTCCAGTTAATTACATCGAAAATCTTTGCGCAAAAACAATTTCGAATCGCTGTTGCAGAGAGTGATCGAGCGTTCGTTTTGCTAATGGAAAAAGTAATTATTATTAGTTGTGAATGCCCAAATTGAGAATAGAGAAAATTGATGCCCGATGAAAAATGGATGAGCTTTACTGAGTCGAATTTTTTTTTCTCTCATAATTTATAAAACTGTTTCGGAGATGGAGCAGATGACCAACTCATAGTAAACGAAATATGAATATGAAAAATAGTCATATTCCTCTTTATAAATGTCGATCTAGAATTTATTTTTGTGTGATATCGTTTAAGGACAACTTTACATATGTGTGCACGAAACTTTTAAGTGTTCACCTTCAAATATGGCAAAATTATATCATCAAAGAATTTCAAAAGTGCCTCTGAATATATTAATAGAGAAACAGATTGATTAAATTCATTAATAAAGGAAATATTTTTTTAAATTTCAATAAATTTAACTTTTATTGTTAAATATTTAAAGGAAATTATAGTCAATCTTTAATTTATTTTAACATGTCCTTTTCTTTTTTAGTGAACCGAAGAATTAAAATTTTATATATGTACAAAAATAAAACCGAAATTTATCAAACTCATTTCATTTTATCATCCTTTATTTATTTATATTTGTAGGTGTTATTCTGATTTTATCTTACTTTATTTATTTTAATATCCAGAGAGAGAGTTCTCGATATAGTTGGCTATTTTACTTGTTAATAAATATTTATACAGCGGGCTTAAATAGTTTAGATTACTCATACACACACACGCACACACACACACACCACACATATATGAATTTATACATTTCAAATACAGTTTATTTGCTATTATTTACGATCTTAGAAGCTGTTATTTATGTTTAGTTTATTTAAAATATTAAATGATGTAATATAATTAATTATCTAACTTATATATTAGAGGTTATCACCTGTTGTCTTGAAAATATAAAAACCTAAAATATATTTCGCTGAATGATCTTTATGACTGTCTAGTAATATTTTGCATAATGACATCTGATGCATGCGTACTTAAGTTAAATAACCGCTAAGAAAAAAACAGAATTAAAGAGCGCATGGAACTGCATACGTGATATGTATTTTTAATCTATGCCAATTTCTGAAAAATCTTTTTATTGATGTATATTAATTTATTTACTTTTATTGACTTTTATTTTCTTCACCTGTAGGATTCCCGTAAATGATAATTGCTCTGTAATGGCATGTTTGAAAGGAATTCACGATCACTAATAATAATGCAATTCTTTTCTATTTAGAGTGCTAATTTTTTGCATTTTCAACTTATCCTCTTTAAAGTGTAACTTTTGTAATGTATTTTAAATGAAGCGGCCTAAAGATTGGGATAATAGTCGGATAGGTTCCAGGGCAATTTCTCCTCAAACGGATTTCCTTTGATCAATCCAGCAAATCCGTCTGGATTTGCTGGTCTTTGTCTTTTCATTCCTATTCTTCTCAATGGAAATGAGAATAAAAAAGTATTTTTTAGGCCAAAGCTCTTTTTGTGTATAATCATAAAAACAATTAAGGAAGTAATATTTTTAATTAAAATCCAGCGCCAGAAATTTCGGAAAATCTAAAGATAGATAAATTAATTTTTTCGTGATATAACGAATCAAATTAGTAAAGCAGTCAAAACATTGGTTAAACGATCGAAGACCTACAAACTCGAGTCATTATTTTACCATTAAATTATCGTCGTCTTTAAAAATAAAAGAGATCTATCGTTTCGCATATTTATACATGTTATTTCCGTGTGAATAAAAATTTTGTTTTCCCGTTCTTGGATTAATACAAAATTTAAAATTTGTACATCAATGGCTAAAAGTATTATTGTTTAAATTTAACGGGCATTAAATTTAATGTAACATTTATTGTTAAAATTAACGTTAAATTTAAAATTTAAATCAGTATAAATTTTAAAAATCACTTTCGATAATGAAAATTAGACAAATTTTTAAAAATCTTGAACACGAACTCCTACAAATTCTTGCTTTTGTTGAACCATGTTTTATTAGTGATAGTATAACATCACACTATGTGCTAATATTTTCAATTATCGCTTTCAAATCTCTGTTTCTCAGCAATCCCTCGTTTCTTTTCAATAATCATAATAATTAAGTACTACAGTTAACAGCTTCCTACATAAAGTCTCTTATATTTTCAACTAAAATGTTTTACTAAGGAAAACATTTATTTGAACCGTTTTATGTAAACATTTCTTTTTATGTCAAATTTTTAAAACTATATCATTTTATAATTATTTCCCTTCAACAAATTTTAGCATCATTCATTTGCAATTTTTATGTTGAATTATTCGCCATAACAATCAGAAAATTGAAAAGTCGCATACAAAGAACTATTTGTTTCCTAATTTTTCATTAAAGAACAATAGATTAAGCAAACCTTAATTATTTTGTTGAAAAACTTGGAAATCTGAAACTTATTTTTTTAAAAGCTTACAACTTTATATTTGGCAATTCGGAATAATAAAAACAAAAAAAAGTTTGTTTGCTAGAGCGAAGACTCTTGACTTTGAATGGAAATCTGGAGAACTTTATTTGGAGAAGGCAAAACTAGAAACCATTTATTTATTTATTAGAAATTTAAATTTTAAAACGATTTAATAGTTGATTATGGAATATAAAATTACATAATTTTCGTTTTTAGGTTTTTTTAGTTGCTTTGTTTCACCTGAGCGATTATGAACCAACTAATTAAGAGGTAATATTTTACACTTAACTTAGAAAGTAAAAAATATTATTTTTTTCTATCAGTTAAAATAACATTAAATTAAACTGATTTTATTATGATCCAAAAAAACAAAGGTTTCATCAAAAAAGGAAAATTCCTTTAGTTTGAAATTTTTGCGCGAAATTTGAATTTTTCTGCTTGGTAATTATAAGATTCTATTTTTTTTAATGAATTTTATTAATTAAATCATTGCAATTGTTTTTACTGAAATTTTTGTTTAATTCACTTCTTAAATGAGACACAAAATTGACTCTCTATAGAATCGTAATAAATAGAATAAATTTGTTCACTTCTTTCTAAAAAAAAACTAATTTTGCTCTTTATTTTAAAATATCTTGGAATAGAAAAAACTTCGTCTAAAGCCCCACTTGCATTAAAAACTCTTGCAGATCATAAATTATTTAACTTTTCAAACGGGCACGTATGTGGGCATACGACATGCGATCTCATCTGTTTCAATAGCATTGCTCTAACCGCAGTCGCAAGTTAGCATACGCATTTGTCCACCGGATAAATTAGAAAGCCTTCCAAAATGATAAAGCCGATACTTAATGACGGCCTCAGGGACGTATTTGATTGCGAAATATTTTTTCTTCATCCGAATTATTTAATCGAAAAGATGGAAACTCAATGACCACGCATCTAGATAAAATCATTTCCGGTTATTCCAGTGCAAATTATTCATGTTGGAAGAGCAGACTTAAAAGGCGATAGTTCTACTCTTCTCAGGTTAAAAATACACTAGTCGGATCATCGAATTTTAATATGCAAATAAACCTTGAAATAATTTTACTTCCATATATATATATATATATGTGTATGTAAAATAATCTTTTGTAAATTTCTAATGAACGCATAAATGGTTTATTGCACATAATTAAAAAGCCAGAAGTAAAAGTATGAAAAAAGCAATCGTAATTCTAAATAAAATGAAGTATTGATGAATAACATTTTTTTTCATGAAAGATATAAATAATAATTTTAAGTATAAATTATTATCCATAAATGCATGGTTTAATATTTTATTTAAAAAGTGACAAACAATTATTATAATAATCTCATCAGGCCATGAGAAAGCAAATCTTTGACTATCACTTAATGTTTGTATGACAGACAGGACTTTTAAAGTAAACTTTATTAGTGATAGAAGAAAAAATCCAACTTTGGAATTCCTCAAGAAACAAAAGGTTTTTGCTACTGAGATGAAATGTATAAATATTCACTGTGTAAGTTAAAATGGAACTGAAATTAATAATACGTGAAAATAGCGAAGCTCAAGTTCGCGAGCGAAAAAAGTAAAATTTTCGACAGTCAAATATTTGTATAATCATTTTACACTTTACCGTCTGAAGCTGATTAAGAATCCCCTTAAACGCCATGTTATATATACATATATGTATGTATTGTCTCATTACAAAATTTTTCGAATATATTTTCCCAAGATTTCTGGAATGAATTAGAAATAATTTCACAACTTAAGCTAAACATTTTTTTCTTTCATTTTTCGCGTTTATTGACAGCCGTAACACGCAATAAAATCCAGTGCGTGTAATTATATGAAATTTATTACTGCGACATGCAATCGGTAGGATTAAAAATAATAGCTTATAACATTTCGGAATTCGTATAAATAACGTTAATTAATGAATACTCGATATAAATTGTCATTTTCACTTTGGTGATACCCAAATTTATACATTTCTAGGTTTAATATGCAAATTACATAATAATTTTCATTTTAAATTAAATATTTATAAGCGTCGTAGCATTAATCGAATCGAAATACATTCTTCGGAAAATGATGTCAATAAATAATATACTGCGATTTCTTCTTACCGAAATTTAATTCCTTTTAAAAAAACGAACCGTGAGATTAATCTTAATTATTCAATTGAAATATATTTCTCCGACATAGCGACAACGTACTTAACCTTCAGGTATTTGTTATGTAATTAAAAATATGTTTCCATTCTTCGTTTCCTTGATTATAAATAATTTAAACGTCATACCGTTTAAAACGATAATTCATTTGCATTCAGCGTAAATATTTAAATTAGTTCATCGTGCATGGGATGAACCTAAGAATTTGGTACACGGTCATATTAATTTGCCAGAAGTAAAATTGCGTGAAGTTTCTGTTAGTAGTTAGTACTGGATTTAGCCGGTCAAGTTCCCTTTTGCCTCGGATGTAATTAAAAATAAATATGTGGCGTTCAGTCAGTACTATTTAAAACCGCACTGGCTTCTCCAAAAGGCCGCAAAATTTAATGCCATGGAAAATCACAGTGACTGACACTATGCGTTATTTGCTGCATCAGAAATATATTTTTTTTTTAATAAGCAAATGTAAATGAGAAATTAGTATCGAAACTGTACTATTATATATCAGAATCACTGATGCGTCACATTTTGATCATAACAAAATATCTGTATTTGGAATATTATAAAATTTGGAATTTTTAAAGTCAATAGTGTTTCCGTTATTTACAAATTGGCACGAGTTTGACTGTGTGTTATATATATATATAAATGTGAATTTTGTAACCGTACAGAATTTTTTGAATTCTTAACTTTAAGAAATTCTTGTTTTCAATTTTTTGAATTCTGTAAGAAATTCTTAACTTTTTTCGTTACGATAAAGAAAAAAAATTTCGCTATGACCAATTATACTACAAGCAAAGTTTTATATTTAAAAGACTAAAATAAATTTCAGGCATTGTCCTCGGTTAACAAATGGTTAGCTCGCCTATTCATAAAGAAACCACGATGAAGAGATGAGTAAATAGAAGAAGATGGCTTCATATGTGAAAAACTTGAGTTGAACAGAATTCCATGTTAGGTTAATCGTTATCCAAAATTATTTACACCGGTTCTGCATGAAAATAAAACTTTGTTATCAAATCGGTGTCAACTTTGAATATTTAAGGGAGTTTAATTTGTAGTTGTATGAATAACAGGGGATAGGTGACGGGGAAAGGTGAAAAATTTGGAACGGATGCAGGGAAAAGCTTCATTTTCGGGTTTTCGAAGACAAGGAACCGGGAAACATGAAAAGTGCAAGCAATATTGTTCACTTTTCACTGTTCCCCGACGGAGCTTTCCTAAGGACGGGAATTCGAGCGGCTCCCTCTCCCCGAAGCAGTGGCCGAAGACAAATTAAATTGTTACGCATTCGGCTTTGAAAAGGTCTCGATGGAATAAATGAAGCCGGTCCTCCCAGAAAACGTACTTGCTTGGGCCTGACCGTGACTCTGCACCAACCGCATGCTAAGACGATGGCATCCTTGACCGAATTCATCGCAAGACCTTGCGAATGAATTTGCAAGTTGTTATTCATTCAGACGATTTTAATTTCTTCGTCTTCCGCTCCACCAACGGTACCGGCAGACGCGCGTCGTCCCCCTACCTGTACCCATCGCTTCCGGCGAGCTTTCGCCTTCCGGCTAGGGAAGCGACGACGCTTTTCCCGAGCGAAGAAGAATTTCCGACTGCGTCGCTGCCAACGTTGACGTTTCACCGCCCTCTAGTTCGGCGACCCAAAAGACCATGCGTTCTACTCCGGGTCCGGCAAAGAGGGATTTTTATCCCACGTAAACCAGTTTTACACCACGGTAGTTGTTTTCGTCGAGATACGCGCCGGATCTTCCGACAAAATCTCATCCGTTTCGGTCGTCAGCTCTCCCGGCACTATTTCGGGATATTAGCTAAATATTATTCAAGTTTCGGACTTTGCCTTACACGGTTTTCAGTAAATCAAGGTTCTCTCCGTATGAATTGGGCATTGTTGTTTTATGTTTAAATATATTCGCTTTTATTGTTGTGCAACTTCATGGAATTTTAATTACTGTTTGCAATGAATTTTTTAAGCTCCACATCGTTGTCGATTTAGTTATGAACGTTCCTCCTTTTTTCCCCTCTCTCTGCAACTTTAGGAGACCTTTCTTCGGCGCCTTCCACGGCGGGGAGGGTGCATCGCGAAATTTCCCGGACGGAAGGGTGAAATGAGAAGATTCCAGTTGCGACGCCTGAAGATTTCTTTCCCGGCGAAATGGCAGGGAAGGAAAACGGATCCGATTATGCTCAGGATGGTTCGCGCATGCAAAATCACGACCACCCGGCCATAATTTTAATCACTATCTACCGATATCTCATTTAACGTGCGTAAATTAAAATTTTTTAATGATCGTTAAATTTGTAATGCGATTTTGTCGAAGATTGCTCGAAAATGGCATTCTTTTGGGCATTATGCAAAACGGTAAAAAACATTCTATAATCCCTTCAAACCGGATTGACTTTTTAAAAATAATTTTACTCGCATCCTCTTTTTTTTTTATTCTGGATGATGAATTGATATCGTCCGAAAGAGTAAATGTTAATGATGAGAGTTCTGGATTTGGGAATGGAATTCGCCATTTCTCAATGTAAACCGGTCTTGGATTTAATTTTCGAGGCTTTTTATAAAGTATATTGATCTGATGATTTGGTTTCTTCGGAATGTGATTCTTCCGAAACGATGGCGAATTTTAATATTTCGTCTAAAGACTTTTCGCCTCGGATTAAAAAAGTGTGTGGGCAAAGGAAAAAAAAAAGTCAAAAACCAATACTATTCATTTTATATTTAAAATTTTTTTTAAAATTTATTTTCATTTTATATTTACTATTCATTTTATATATCAAAATAAGATTCTCCAAAATTCTAAATTCAGAATATAAAATAAAATAAGTTGATGTTAGGAATTTCCAAAAAAAAATAAAAATAATACGTTATTACTTAAAATTCATTAAAATTTTCAGTACGTTCGTTAAACTGTGCACAAAATTCTGTTACATAAACCTGCAATCATGTCTAATAAGAAATGGACATAAAAGCAAAACAAATTTTAGTTTCAGCAATCTTTACAAAATTTTATTGATGCTGTGTGTATTGCAACGGTGAAGTAAGGAAGAAGAAATGAATAAAAAAATTGGAATACAAAATCCCATGAATGTCTGAATTTTTGTTTGGTTCTCATAAATGATATCATGGCATTCTGTACATATTTTTGAATGGCGAAAATTTTTTTCAAACAATCTTAAAGATTCAATATTTCAGATATTTTTCCGAATTCCCCAAGCATCGACTTTCTTCTCAAAAAATTTAATTCACTTAGTTTTTTTATTTTTATAAACATAATTTTTTTTGTATGAAATTGACTAGTTTAATTGGTCAACAATTAAAAGGCAATTTCATGTGATTAATATTATTGGTGAACATAAACTTATTATCCGCACTCTATAAACGCCTGTTACATCGTCCGCGTTGTGGTTCTTAATTGCTTTGGAAAACTACAACCGTCCAATTATGTATATACATTTAAATATATACAGTTATATATCCCTGAAAACGAGAAAATGATTGCGATTTATTTATAGCTCAATTTCTTAATTTTTTTATAAGTATGAATAATCGTAGTAATAATAAGCGGATTTAATAAGACATGATTTACGAAAATAACGGACGATGGGAAAAGAAAGATTATGAAAAAGCATATTTTCTTCCGAATAGATTATATTATATATATTTATTCTGTAAGAAACAAAAGGAACTACGAATTGTTATGCAGTAATTTTATATGTAATGCTCGCTCCCATTATTTGTCAATATTATAAAATTCGTTTTCCAATTCAGTCAGATGGATCTTGTAAAATTTTAAAAGTGAATTTTTACTTAGAAATTTGGTCCCAGTTTAAGAAAAAGTATAGAACTGATTCTCACAGTTTAACTTCTATTGTTATCTAAATGAATAAAGTTTCTATTAATGCGGCATGAACAAAAACGTAAACTATTCCCCGTGGATACTATATATTATAATATTACATTTCACATCAAACCCATAAGAGAGCCATGAAAAGTATGATCAATCATTTTATATTGTATGTAAAAACAAAATAGTTTAAAAACCGCTTTACTCATTATAATCTCTTTTCCTTCCTTTTTTTCCTTTTCTTCTTCCTGTCTTTTTTCCAGTATTATATTCAGTTCTTTTATAAAATTATACGTGATAGATAATAAAATGTATTTCTTCTCTATAATTCTTTTCTTACGCATTATATTTATTTACATATTTCGATAAGTATTGCCAGAGCAAACCCATAAAAAAATATCTTACGGAAAGCACAGGGAGAACTATATATGCATTAAAATATATATGCGAAAAATATTTTTAAAAGTATTAGATAACGAATGATAGTCAAAAAAAAAAGAATAATAATTCGGATTAAATAAATCCTTCGAAATTTATTATTCGCATACTTTTCTCATTCATTATACATCGATACGCGAAAATAACTCGGCGGGATGTTTATTATGTAAATTTTTAGGAATTTATCGGTTACATTAACAAAAAAGATCGTTTGCCCTGTCGTAAATAACTGGATTTGTAAAATATTCACTATATATTTATTTTATATGATACTGATATTTGTTTCCTGTTTGGGTGACGAAAAAAATTCAATGGTTATCAGAAATGACTCTCTTTCCTTTCTCCAACCTCTAACAAATTGTTATGTATATAAGAATACATTCTAATTGCTGTAAATGATAATAGCGTGTATTTTCGCTATTTGCAAATAATCTGCAATTGAAAGCTTTGCCGATTTTTTTATTATTATTACCTATTACACTATAAAATTATATACCAAAGATTATGAATGAATATTAATTTGATACGTTGCATTCCTAAATTTCGGATATGAAATGAAACCTCTCATTTATAAAATATATTGAAGATTTTATACACTCCTAAAACGATTATATATTATGTAAATTATCGTTAACAAACAAAGGGAACATTTCGTAACAAATTTTTATATATACATTTCTTTATATTTGAATGCAGGATCACTAAAGAAATTTACTTTCGTTTTTTAACACATTTAATAGACGGTTTAAAGAGCGCTTATAAAAGCGATATTTAATATTTCATGGCGCTTTTCCGGTTAGGTAAAATATGCGAAGGATGAGGGATGGGTCGCGGAAAAATTCATATTAATACATACAAGAAATGTCAACCGCACGGAACCAGTGGGTATAAGACTGTAATTTAAAATATAAAATAAAAAAAGATTTGAATATATATTTTGATATATGAATGTAAATATGGTATCCGACGCCTGTATTTAGGATTTCATAAAACTTTTGGATTTATATCTCAGATTGAAATTTGCGTAAAGTTTGCGATCCCATCAAATTTTCGTATTTCCAAGTGTTGGCGAAGATAATTCGTACAAAACGAGCTTTTGAAAATGTATGAATTATAAAGGTTTGAACAATAATAAAAAAGGAAACCAATATTAAATTAGGATCAATTTACATAACGTTCATATAGCTTTTCATCCTCTATAATATATTGAAAGGCAAAAGGAATTTTAAAGTTGAGGGGGCTTGTTCAGAAGAATAAAGTAGTGGTAGGCGTTTAAGGCGCATTTTACATCGGAAACGTATTCGATTTAAAGAAAAATGTATGAAAAAAACTTTTAATCGGTGGACGATTCAATCGCATACAAATGTAAATGATTCCTCCGAAGGCTGTGTTTAGGTCGCGGTGAGGCGGCAAAATCTCAATAACACCAGGGAGGAGCAGTCTGAAAATACCTAACCATACTTTTGAATGTATCTTATCCGAATTACTCAATAAAAATTACACACCACGAGCACTACCCTTAAATCCATCATACCATTTTGCATGCGAGACATGTTCGACATTCAAATGAGGTCCCTCCGCTTTTTTTTATCATTAATATTCGATATTTAATATGATGCATCAGAACTTTCGTTTTTGTATCATTCGACATATTTACGTTGCAATTATCGCAAATATCAACGGGATTTGTGCAAAAGTACAAAGGACAATATAAAAGCTCTTTTACGGGATTGATACATTGATAACGTAATATATATATATCTGCACTTTCGGATATGATACACACACAGGCACAGGGATACTTAATTAGCAGTGGTACGAAGGAATCTCTCTAGTTCGATTCCAATAACAACTCTTACTTTCTATATAATGCAGAAGTTAACCATTACATAAAATATCCGTTATGTCAACGACCATAATTATCTCTGCATTTTCCTTCACCAGCGTAATATAATAATTATTAAGAGACTTTATTTAATTCATATCTCGATGTTAGGCGTACTTAAAAATAAATAGTTAGGTCTACGATATTAGAACTGAATAATATGAAGGACTTCTTTTATTTTAAGTGAAGGGCACATCACATTGCACATGTTTATTGTTTTATATCGGTATTTCGGTTACTTTCCTATCTCATCAAGAATTGTTGGCTGCCTTGAATGCAGTGAATGAACCGCGCTTTATTTCCAGCGTAATAATCTCGCTTTTCATTCAAACCTAGACACATTTTTCGTAAATCACCGCAGGCTTTTCCCTTCGGCGGCATTTTTGATTTGCGGAAAAAAATTACCTGGGTTATCGGTCTCGGGCTGTTTTTTTATTCACACACACACACGTATATATATATGTATCTCAACCCAATTTGAAATTATTATTATTACCGTATTTAATGACCATTGAAAAAATTCAAATGTTAAATTTTCCGTCCCATCAATAACAAAAGAATTTAATGGCGAATTGTGACACTCCGAACTCCGGGATTTCACTAATACTGCCTAATAGTATTTAATTAACTGCAGTTACACACTCTGCCAGATCAGACCTTGTTAAGCCTAGTTTTGAGTAGATATAATCTTTTAGCCGTTTATGAAGCCATTATTTGAAGTCCGTATTATTCGTTTTTACTATGCGGTTACGTGTGCAAAACAATGGAGAGATGGCACGTTTGAAAACTGCTTTTTTTCCTCCTTTCACGTTTCGTGCTAATGATATCCCCGATATATCGCAGCCGAATCAAAAATTGCGTCACCAACATTAAATAGACATTACGATGGAATGTACATCTTTTGGAGATAGTTTATAAATATTGACTCTAATAAATTAACAAGAAAATAAAATTAAAAAAAGAAAAAGAAAAAGACCGTTGCGCCAAGGTTAGAAATCAAATGGAAAAAACATGGAAAATTTAATTCGACGACCAATTTGTCCTGTCTGATCCGGGTGGCATATCACAAGCACCGACAGCCCCCGTCCGAGGGCTGGTTTCTCGCTTTGGCTGTTGATCCGCGAGGTCAGCGCGAGTTATTTCGGGTTACAAATCGAAAGCGAAATCCGTAAGTTTTCGTTTTTACGAAAGCAAATTGTTTCGGTCATGCAACATCGAATATGTGATTCATACCGAGAATGACGTGGAATTCTGATGGAAAAAGCATTTCAGCTTCACGTACAGAAACGTGATTTGAAAAGAAATACAAAAGAAAAACGAAGAAAAAGGGCCAAAAGACTGATTTGGGGGCCCGAATGTGAAACGGCGAATTCCCTGGGGAAGATGCAGAACTGGATACGGGTGTTCAAAATGGGTATGGTATCGGAGGTACAGCACAAACGACTTTTTCCGGTACCCGCTTTATGGGAATGAACCAAAAAGTTTACAGTTCTAAAATTAATCGTAAACATTTAATATATTCATTTTACGTTCTGCAAATGTTATTGTGGGATGCTCGAAGGTTGAATTTAATTACTTATATTTAAAAAAAGTAGTATACGCGATTTATAATATTAGCCACTAATTATAACATCTAATTTTATTCCTCAAAACATATGTATCACATATTAAAAAAAAAGTTGTATCATTTTTCTTTGCTCATTGAGTTCATTTTATAATTGCATATTTTCCCGGGATATCACAGTATAATATTGGTTTAATTTCAAATATTAAACATAGGCATGGTATATTCATCTTCTTCTATCGAGAAAATAATTCTTAACTCTAAATATACTTTAAGCTTTTTTAACTCATGTATTTCTTATATATTACGTTTTTTTATAATGCCTAAAAATAGTTGAATTTTTCATTTTTAAATATTTAAATCCCTCCACCTTAGCTATGAATTTTAAATACTGTTTGCAAACACAGATAACTGACTTCTCCTTAACATGCATTAATATTACACTTTAATCGTATGAAGGTTCATACGATTTATCCGTTGGGAGGTGGATATTTTGTTTATTGAGACACATGAAGAATGACTCGTTATTTACATTACTAGATAATTCCGTCAATTACTATGTAATCTGTTATGGTTAATGGAAACTTTGGCATTAGGAACCTGTTGAGCGAATGGGATACATTGTTTTGAAAAAAAAACATTTGGCTTTGAAAGTTAAATGCATTCAAAGTGCAGCTTTCAGCTAAGACCAAGTCTGATTTCCGATCACTTGCGCTGTCCTATTGACCGGTAATTTATTAGGTAATATTTATCGCAAATTACGTATATATTGTACGTATATTTATACTTAGGACTGAGATCCGAAATAGTATTTAGTCATTTAGATATTTATAGTCATATCATAATCACAGCTTAGGTATTTCAATTCTTCCTCACCTTTGGTCGTAGGAAATCAACACTCACGTAAAAAAATGAAAAGTAATTTTTTGATTTCGACAGGGACTTTCAACCCGAGGTTGCGCAAAAGACCGAGGAAGGGATTGAAGATTTGAAATTTAAGATTAATATTGTAAAGTGGCAAAAAAAACTATTTCAGTTTTTACAAATCGACAAATCCGGTTTTATATATCAACCTCATTTTAGAGTAAATTGACAATGTCGCTCGGCTAGCAAAAGGAAAAAAAAAGCACCCTTAAACTCTTTGAGGGGTGCATAATTTTTTTGAATGAATCCCGTTTTTCTTTCTTTTTTTCATTCCTTCCAAATGAGCAAAGTCTTGAAAAATTTTTCTTTTTGCGAAGAAAAAAATTTACTTACCCGATCACTTTGCTAAAATTGAAATGATGAATGCACATATAAAGTCAATTCAAAAATCTTCAGAGCAATTGATATCGAAAAGGGTGGAAAAAACAGAAACCATATATTAGTAACAACATATCAATATTAATGGTGCAAATATTTAAAATTACATCAGGTTCACATAAAAAAAATATATACATATTTGAATGAATTCTACATAATCAGGTATTAGAAAATGTGAGGCATCGGGTACCATTATACCATTCAGAAATAAAAGTTAAATTTAAATTATAATATTGGCAATTTATTTATTATTTTGTTTTGGAAATCTGGAAAAACAACTTTTTCGTCCATAAACTGAAGATGTTAGTATTAAAAGCATTCAAATCCAGCATAAACTCATAAAGCTGAGATGGAGCAATCGCCTCGTCTCTGTATTGGTCGCTCCCGGATGCTGTAAACTCCCGCAAATGATCATTATTTCTTTCGACTGCACTTCAACTTTATGGTTTGGTGGAATTCGTTTGAAAAATTTCTTTTTATTATTCTCTTGTTCGCACAGTACTGGATCCATCAAGTTAACAGAAAAAAAAATCCTACATTAGGATATTATTCATGAGACATTCGAGAATGGATTTTTTAACAGGGGAAGAGATATATCTAAATACACTGCATTTGTATTTTTTTCTTTTCACCAATTTATTTCCACATAATATTTTACTCCCTCGCTTCTTCAACAATTTATATATATGCAAATAAGAATTCCTATATGTATACATACGTACGTGCATACAAACCAGAAAATGTTACGGGTTTCTCTGCTCATTCGCTGGATGAGAGTTTCTCAATAAATAAATTTAAAAAAAAAAAAGGAATAACGTTTTAAACGATTAATTTTCAGAGATTTTATTACTTTTCTTAAGTCAAAAGAATTATTCCCGTTGATTAATATACCCGGTCGATATCGAGTTATGTAACTCTGGTTCGGAAGGCATGAGAGAGAGACTTTAAAATATTGCGTTTTCAAAATAAGATGAATGAATCAGGATTCTTGAGCACATCGGAAGAAAGCAGATTAAACCCTGGCCTGGACACGTGGAAGTTCAGCCTTGGGATTATAACGTGGAGCCGAGAAAAAAAAAATTTTGGGCTTGTAAATACTTGTAATATGTGGGCCATCCCATGGAACATTTAGGTATATGTCTCAGATCGATGACTCTAACCTATTCCTCGGGCGGTGGCACGCGTGGAAAGGAACCTGACATTGTCGTAAGCGGTAATTAATTGCCTTTTAACGATGCAAACTTGTTTGAGCACGCTAAGAGAGATGGCTGAAAGACTTTTCTCTGGACTCCAGTTGAGGGCAGTCATCGTTGCATCCCTCCAAGAATATCACCGCTTTCTTTTGGAAAACTGTTTAATATTCCGAGTCAAGAATGTTACAGAGTTGTAAAAAGCGAGAGAAAAAACGAGAGGCGCCGGCCGCGATACGTCTAAACAGATCCCATTAACTAGTGGCATGTTACGCGTGTGACGGCATTAAAATGACTAGACGAAGATTGTTTAGTTTGATACATGCTCCGTCACTTGAGTAGGATAATATCAGGAAGGAAGAAAACACATTTTATGTATACAAATTGAAATCTTGGAACTGTAGTTCACTCTTCCTGTTGTACTGTAATACTTTTTGTTGGAAGATGATTCTTGTTTTTTTCATGCGGACAAATGCATGCAGAAGTATTTTCGAATTTGAGATTTCTCAAAAAATTAATAATTATTTTTGTAAATGCGCCATATGATCAATTTCATATTACAGACTTATTCGGAATTATTATTATAGCTTGCACGACAAATTCGACTTTCATTTTAAACTGATGGCCCCGAATAGAGGGTTTCACGGCTTTTTGAATCCTCCTTCAAATTGGAGAGACACTTTCCGAAATGCTTTCTTAACGTGTCATTTAAAAATATCGAATCCGTCTATCGGTCAGGCATTGTCTGTTGTGCCAACAAAATTAGTTTTACAGTCTCATAAATATATGAGTTCTTCGTCGTAGAACTTTATGCCATAAGTATGCGATATGAAATGACTGTCATCTAGTAGAGTCCATATTTTTAATTATTATAACAATGACAGCAGACTATACTGCAAAAAAGAATAGTTTTTCTTAATTGATCGAAAGATATATACATATACGGAATTAAATATTAAAAAAAGCAAATTAAGAAATTAAGAAGCTCACATTTTAAAATAACAACTTTATCTCGTTAAAGATTGAAATATTAACTGGTACATATCGCTCATCGTGTCCTATAGGTATGTATGATATATATGTTATATATAAACATAAAATAATTAACTTAATCGACTCGACTCACGTTTTGCTTCACGTTTCTTCTCCGGTGTTTTTTAAATGTGTGTCATATATAATACGATAGAGTTTGAATCACATTGAGGAATTTTTATATATTCGTCTTCTAATCTGTACGTCAAATTCCAAACAACGGAAAATGCGCGGCGTGAATCAATGAATATGTAATTTTTGCTTGAAAAAGTAACCTGACAATTATCACAAATAATTATATTATTCGTGTCGATCTCTATAGACATCGTCGTCCAATACGTACAGAATTATAATTTCATTCCTAATGCCTAATGAATTTATCAGCTTTTATTAACTGCATTGAGGAACGCTTCAAGTCGTTATTCGTAATGAACAGCTTCATAAAATTATAATTTATTAGTCAGTTAAGCCCAAATGTGTGCCCATACAGCATGCGTCGGGTACTATTCTTGCATATTTCTTGGCCGGAATTGCATAGGTTATTTGGTGCTTGTTAATTCCACGTATTTTGGAGAAACTTTACATTGTGAAAAGGAACTGTGCTGACAGCCGCTAAAGATGAGTAGCTTTTTCGGTTCCCATTAAGTAATGAATTTTATAAGGTAATTTTCGATTGCGGAAATGGTACCAAGTACGGATCGCCTGGTAAATTGGTATGCTCCCGTCCAACTTTGGTGATGCCATCTTCGTTTGTCCTACGGATTTTCGAACAGGTTTTGGTTTTTTATCTTTCGAACTCGTGTGTTGTTCACGATTTTTGTGATTTTATCGAAAGACATTTTAAAAAAAATGCTGTAAAATTTGGAATTAATAAAATTTCGCCAAGTTGCATAATTTTTCTACAAAAGAGCAAGTCCCGTTGCGCTCCCGCAAAAGGAGATACGAACGTCTTTTTGGTGATTTATTAAATATTTTGTAATACAATGGATATTGAAATACATGATGTTCAAGAAAATCAAATTAACTCTCGATATATAAAAACAAAAGCGGAAAACATCTCTTTTTTATTGTGCCATGAAGTTCCCTTCCCGGTCCCTTTGTGAATTTTCTCTTAAAAATTTTAATTCGATATTTTTGGTTAATTTTGCATATACTTATAAAAATAATTAAACAATCACTGTAATTAAAATTAAATATATCGACTTAGGAAATTTACGAATTTTCTTTCGAACTTATAACTTTTAATTGTTAAATTACATTCAAAGCATAATGGTGTGAAAAAGCCCAAACCTATTCAAAGAATGCATGATCTGAATCCTATTATAAAATACTTTATATAGTTAATTTTTATTAATATGACCAACAATTTTAAACTTTTTAATTATGTAGTGATGTGACATCCGTCTTTTCGTATAATATCATTTACAAAAATAAATTCGGATTGTGAATTTAAGTAAACCTAATAAAATTTTTATATTTTTTGCCACTTTGGTTGAAGTTTAGTTTCTGAAATCTATCAACTGCAATTTTCAAGTTCGGATTAGAACACAGGGTGAAATCTTTATTCATTCAATCACTTAGCAACTAATGCGACTACGTATTCACTAATCTAATCGCATAACGAGGAATAATGGCTATTTGAGACGCAAATGGCCAACACTACAAATTTGAAAAGGAAGAAAGTAAACTATGGATCGGTAATAGTTGTCGATCATCAGCCGGAAAATGAAGTCCCAAAGGATGTTTAAAGGCCAGTGCTATGAATCTTCGAAGTGAGGCAACTTTTAATGAGACGCACCATCCTTATGGAAAATACACATATATCACATATTGCAACTACTGTTTCATCAAAGCATTAGCCTTGTAAAATAATGTGTTTTAAAGAAAAATCCACGGATCAGGTCGTAAGATCAAATCGTAAACCTTGATATTTATGACAGGTCGTGTGCATTTAGAAGCGGAGGAATGAAATACTTTGCATAAGGTTATGCACTACCTTTATGGAATCGCATAGCAATTAATATTCTCCCTCGATGAGCTTTGGTACGCGCGCATTAGGCCGTGCAGTAAAATGTCGCTTTAAAGGGCCTGGCCAGGAACAAAAGAAACAGAAAATGCGTAAGTGTTGTCGTTTTACCGGTTTTTCATTCTTCTGTAGATCCTGGTAAGGAAAAGCAATGCCAGCGAAGTGGTCAAGAAGCAAGAGACCGACGATAATGACGTTGGAATCGGGAGAAACCTAATATTAAATATCAAGGAAGAGGATAAAACCCAATTTTTGGAGCAAAATACCAATAACGGTTAGTTTAATTCGGCCTGTAAACATTAATACATGGATATTTCGGAGCATAAAAAAGTGCTAGAAATTATTAAATATTCTGATTTTTCTAGGAGAATATGAATTTGGTTATGAAACTACACCGGACGGAATATTTCATAATGAAAACAGGCTATCGGATGGTTTAACTTTTGGATGTTACGGATATGTTGATCCAAATGGAAAACTGATAGCATATCATTACATTTCCGATGGTTGGGGTTATAGATTAGTAACCCCTGGAGAACCAGTCGAACTCTTTTTGCATCCGCACGATCCGTCAAATAATGGTGAGCATCACGAAGGTATGTATGAATATTGATTAACAAATTAATGTATATTTATTATATATCAATGGAAATAACATAAATTTAATAACAAGGAAACGATGTGGCAGAAGCACACCATGACGATGGAACCCACGAACACCATGAACATCATGGTGTAATAACCCCATGGGAAGAATTACAGTTTCCAAAACGTTGCCCGACGGTGAAAGATCTACAGCGTCCAGTTCAGATAAAGCCAGGGGAGAGTGAAGCCTCCCAGCTTACGAACAAGCCTAGTGCATCAGAAGCGGGCTATCCGGGTGAAACGCAATTTCAAACAAAACCTAGTAAACCAGGACAAAAGCCAGATCAACAGATACAGTTTCCGGGCCAAGCAGGAAGTGCAACTGGAGTACAAAAACCAACTACAGGATCTGAAGTTACAGGAAGACCCGATATATCTTCGCCTTTTTATCCGCAGCAAGGAACATTGAATATGGGTATGCTGACACAAGGTAAACCAGATCGGCCTTCTGTTGGATATCCTGTAGGAGAAGTGCAAGAAGGAGGCACACAATCCTCTCAAAGACCTGGAAAACCAGTAACGGGATATCCACAAGAACAGCTCCCGAGCGGTGGTACGCAATCACCATCAACTGCATATCCGGGAGAGGAGATAAGTCAAGGAATACATATCCATGGATCTTCTGTTGGGCAATCATCAACTGGAGATATACATACTTCTCAAATACCAGGTAGACCATCATCTGTACATCCACAAGGACAAACACAAAATAATGGAACCAACCTACAAGGAAAGCCGGGCATACCAAGTTTTCCACAGGGCCATACTCAGTCAGAGACAATTCATCATCCAGGACAATCATCGACAATTTATCCAGGTACTGGAGAAACAGGTTCAGCAGGACAATATCCCACGCCGAAACCAGAAAAAAATGATGGTAAGGAACAAGTCCAAAGGGGATGACATTTCCTGGTCGACCACCAATAGGTTATCCTGAAAAGGAACCCAACCCCCCATAAACCAATAACTGACATTTCACAAGGACAAATAAAAAATGAAAAAAAAATATCTTACTACATCATCAATTAGCACATTAACAAGCTATCCACAAAAACGGATAACAAGTAGTGGTACTCAATATTCGTTCAATCTCCTATAGGACATTCAAAAGAACCAGGAAAGCCATCCACTAGCTATCCAGGAGAGACTACAAGTGGTGGAACTCAATTGCCCGATCAATCTTCTACTGGATATCCTCAACGACCTGGTAAACCGTCCACTGGCTATCCAGGACAGACTACAAGTGGTGGAACTCAATTGCCCGATCAATCTTCCACTGGCTATCCAGGAGG
>JAOWBB010000011.1:2798663-2814738 GCA_028565995.1 Ricinus marginatus | reverse complement strand
ATATACTAAAAAACCTGATTTAATAATAAATTATTTTAACTATTATCAGTATATCATTCAGATTCTTTTTATTATAAAATTATAATTTAATATTAAAAATATATTTATAATAGGAAGAACTGACTAGTAAGATAATAAATATCAGATCATTAAAACTGTTGAGAATTTGATTTAATTCCGAAAAAAAAATAATGTATATTTTGTTAAATAAAAAATATAACCTCCAGGAATGAAAATTTAAATCTATGTAAGATGATTTACACATTTTGTTAAACTCAATTTAATTTAGAATTTAGTTTTGAAATGTCATTTAAGATTAAACATTTTTTTAATATTAAATGAAATCTAATTTTTATAATTAATGTGGAAGAAATTAAAAATAAAGCAAGAGTATTAGAGTATTTTCATAAAAAAATCTAACCATAACTAGAGTTACATTTTCAAAAAGTACTTCAGAAAAAAACAATTTTTATTTGTGGATTCTGAGATCAAAAATGAATTTATTTAAGAATTCTGAGATGAATTTACTATGTGATAAAATAAAAATTGTTTTACTTTTATAAGAAGAAAAATTTATGACAAATGACAATATTGAATGAACATATTCAAAAATCTCAATTATTAAATTTATTTTTTAAATATCATTTTTTTATTTTATTTTAATAGAGGTAATATTATCAAATGTAATTTTATATGTATAATTCACAAAACTATGAACTTAATGGAAGGAAATACTTTTCATAATTCTTTATAAGCTATTAAAATATATTTAATTCCATAAATATAAACCAAAAATAATTACATATTATTTAAACTATATTACAAAACATTACTCATTAAAATTTGTTTCAAATAAAATAATTAGGTATATCTTTTTCAAAGAAAAAATAAGATCATATAATTAAACAAAAATATTATCAAGTAGTCAAATAATAAACAAGGAAAAAGAATTTTCAAATAATTTTCATTTTCTATTAATTTAAAAAAATTTTTTTAATTTGCAGTAATCCTCTACTCAATAATGCATCCATAGAATATTAAAATCTCCTTATTACATAATATACTTGCATTTATATTAAATTAATATTTTAATTTTGATTAAAGAATAACAAAAAGTTACTGCTATTGCATTTACAAATTTGTTCATTTTGCAATTTACAATTGAAAAAAATATAGTCATTCTTAATAAATTTGATATCATATGGTTTGTGTTTAAGTGACATTTATTTCATTGTTTATAGCATAAAATAAAAATAATTTAAGATTCACAGATAATATCAAAAAAGTAAATTTGTTTTTCCAGTAAAGCCACAAATATCTCAGACAAACTATTCAATAAAAATATAAACAAACATATTTTTTTTCAATTTCCTAGCTAAAAAATATTTTAAATTAACTTTAATTCTTTTACAAAAAACACTTAATAAATTCAATTTCTTACCTGATGTGCTCGACAAATGAGATCGAAATCATGCTTCCTGAGGAACTTAGCTACCACTTCAGCTCCAAAGGTAAATGAGACTCCTCTATCATTTTCCCCCCAACCCATTGTATCCTGTGAAACAATAACATTTTATTAATCTTAGAGAAGCAATTTCTTTAAATAAAATTTAAGCACTTTCTCTGGAACTTTTGTAACCTTATCAGGATCTGACCAGAGTAAATCACATAATAAACCCTGATCGGGTACATCTGTTGGTCGCATAATGCGTCTTATTTGTTCCATTGATTGCAAGTCTGGACTCAAGCCTCCATGGCAGCAAAAAATTTTCTCATCAACAATTGCAGCAACTGGGAGGCAATTGAAACAGTCTGTGAATGTTTTCCATAATTTTATGTTATACCTCCTTTTACCTAAAAATATTAATAAACTGAATAAAATTTCTGAAAAAAATTTTTTAAAATTCTGAATATTAAAAACTACAAACTATTTCATTTTACTCCAAAATATGAGCAATAAAACTTTAAAAATATCATTAAAAAAGACATTTTTAAAAAAATAAATGTGGAAATGATTAACAAATAGTAATGGTAATTCTTACATTCGTCATAAAAACCATATATCCTGTTAATACTTGCACATTCATGATTTCCCCTGAGCAAGAAGAAATTTTCTGGATATTTAATTTTATATGCCAGTAACAAACATATTGTTTCTAAAGATTGTTTACCACGATCGACGTAATCTCCAAGAAAAAGATAGTTTGATTCTGGTGGAAAACCACCATATTCAAACAAGCGCAACAGATCATAGTATTGCCCATGAATGTCACCTAAAATCCAAAATTATTCATTAATATCTAATTATTTCTAACATTTATGTTAAACATTCAAGAGTTTAATATTTTTTAGTTTTTCTATGTAAATTTTAAAAAAATGCTAACTGTTTCAGAAATAAAATCTAAATATTTTTATCTAAGATAATTAAAGAATTAATTATAAAATGAAAGGACAACACATACAAAATACTAATGAAAAAAATAAAAAAATGATAATGATTTTCACTTTCTATGAATTAATTCAATTAATTCTAAAAACTTTTAAAAACTGAAATTCATACATACATTCATATATTACCAATATTACCAACAGAATTTACTTACCACAAATTTTTAAAGGAGCTTCTAATTCCAATAAAATTGGCTGGGAAAGAAAAATCTCTCTTGACTTCAAGCATAATCCTCTGATTTCATTTTCTGTTAGTTGGACATTTTTTCCTGGCCGTGCCCCTCTCACTGGAAGAAATATATCAGTTTTATTAGGTAATATTATTACAAGTAGAGCTTAAACACTGAAATGAACTTCTTTGAGACTTCATTTTTAATATTCTCAAATATAAGAATTAAGAAAATTATTTAATGTTTAAAAACTTTAAAAAATGGCTAATATTTTTGTTTAGAAATACAGTAATACAAAGTTTAAATAATCATATTTGTTGATATCTGACAACTCAATATTCATTATATTTAACTGACATGAATTTGCTTTAGAGAAACAAAAGTTAGGAAAAGCAAAAATAACAAATTTAATATTGTTATAACTTCTATAATGAAACAAATAAATTTTTATATGATTACAAATTCTATAGAATATTTAAATTGTCAAAAGTACTTTGAAATAATAGATTTATCTATTTTTTGATCCATTTGAATATACGAATATAAGAACAGTAATCAGTTAAAAATTATCCTTATAGGTAGTGATTATCAAACATAAATCAAATTACATTTCATAAAAATCTTAAATTGAATTTTAAAACAATATTATTTAAATAATTCCTCATTATAATATAATTAATATTAAAAAACTTCAATAAGATCTAGTTTTACATCAGAGAATTTATAAAGTCTAAAAAATAAAATCAAATTTTAAAGAATACCTAATAATCAAATTACATAAAAAATTGGTTTAAATGTATTTTTATAAATAATAACAGTATTTACTTAATATGAAATTAATTTCTCAATTAATTTCAGTGAAATAATTTTATATTTCCATTTAAAATAATTTAAAAGCGATAACCTTGGCCTATATGGGAGGGGCAAAAACTTTTATTGGTATTTAATTTATGTATATCATATATCAACGGGATGAATATATCAGTCCTGATATTGTTCAAATGCCCAAAATTCTTGTATAAGTTATTATGGAAAATTAAAGTAGGTAAACAAAGAATAACTGAAGGCCAAGGCCTGCGACACAAATAAACAAACCTACCAAAAAAAATTGCTTCATATTTACCTTCTAACAGACGGGCTATAATATTGTCTATGTTTAATTTGTCTGTCTCCGCCATTAGATGCAATCTTTATCTTCTCAAAAAATTAGAAAGATTGCACCAAAATATTAAGATGAAATGGATGTTGACGGATAATCACTAAACGGTAAATTTCTTTTACTAGTTATTATAAATAAAATGGCGGATAAGACAGTTGTTTTTGACGTCATCAAAGAGGCAATTAATGGCGAAATTTTTTTATGCGTTGCAGAGTTATTAACTGAGCTCCGTAAAAAAAATAAATTCGACTTTTAAACATTAAATTATGGGATTAAAACAAATTTCTACATTTACATTGAATATGCTGCCAAATTTACTAAATCAAACATTTATTGATATATTATGCCGCCTTGCATAAATAAAATGTAAAACACTGTTCATGAAATAAATTTAAAATATGTTTACTTTTTACAGTTCTATTTAAAAGAAATAAAGCCTTGTAAAAATATTGTCATTAAAATCATTTTTCCGAATATATAAACTCAATAACTATTTTAAAAGATATTCAATCTTTATCCTAGTAAGGCCATTTATAGAGAAATCATTGAAAATCTGTTTCTTAATTTTAGGATTCTCAGTTCACACCTTATTTATTGATCTGTGTAACTCTTAACGATGAGTAATTTATTTGATCAAATTAAAGTATTATTTGACAATCAATTGTACAGCAATGTTGTTGCACTGGTAAGATAAACTGGCTGCGAATGTCAATTCTAATTCTTGATAATTACAGAACAGATCGGTATTTGTATTCGTAGTTAATTTATTCATTTCGAATTTTAATATTTCAAACGTGATATTAAATTTTTGATCATGAATTAGAACGAAATAGGAATTCATTTAATGTGACTTTATAGAAGATATTATAAAAATTTGAAATGATTTCTCTGTTATATTGCCTTATAAATGTTAAGTGAATTTTTGCCGTCAAATTCTAAATCATCATTCAATTTCATTTAGTACATTAACAAATAGCAAGTTTAAAGTTGAATTGATTCAAATGCTTTATAGATCTTATTTTCAAAAATAATTATTGGCTAAAATTTTATTAACATTCTTTATAATTATAACATTTACTCTTGAAAATAATTATTTAATAATTATTATAATATATAATAATATTTAATAATAAGAATACAGTAACATTAAAAATTTAATAATATAAATAATTGAAGTTAAATCTTATTAATTGTAGCGTAATAAATTATGATTTAAAATATTTTGTGATAAATATACATATTTAGATATTTAATTTTTTTTCTGCCTAAAGGCAGATTTTATTTTTATTTTCTCAAAAATTGTTTTCATTAATTTGAAATTTTTACTATATTAAAATTTAAAAATAAGATATGTTTCCAAAAACATTAACTTTAGATTTATATAAATTTATTAAAAAAAAATCTTGATTTGTTAAGATAAATTCTCTGCTTAAGAAAAAAATTTTAGACTTTAAATTTTGTTTTTTAAATTTTCTTTTTAGTCATCTTTTGCCCTGTCTATAATTGATCACAAAGCAGATCCTGTGTCTCCTGGTAAATTTCAAATATATGTTTATTATGGTAATTCATTATTTCATCTTGGCCAATATCGAAGGGCAGAAGCAATATACACAAAAGCACTCCAGTTTCGAAAAGTTTATTTTAAATATGTAGGATCAAATAAGACTTCTGCAACATTAAAAGAATTTATGCCAGATATTGGTTAGTAGCAAAAAAAATTATTACCATATATTTTATATATATATGCAAATCAATTGAAATATTTTTTTAATTTTTGCAGATATCAAATATCAAATTCACTTATGTCATATTCATTTAAAACAAAATCAAGAAGCCATTACAGTATTGGAAACAATTCCTGGAAAACAAAGACTTCCTAAAGTAAATATGGCATTAGGTAAATTGTATCAACAAGGTGGTATGGAAAGATCAGCAATATCTGCTTATAAAGAAGTTTTAAGGGTAAGTTTTAAAACCTTGAAAATATATTAATGAAAAAGTTTTAAACATAATCAAAACTATTGATAATAAATTTAATAAAAAAAATTAATAAATTGTTTGGAAAATTATTTTATTACAGGAATGTCCTCTAGCAATTGAAGCAATTGAAGGACTTTTAAGTTTAAGTGTTAGTGGAGCTGAAGTGCAATCTCTTGTTTTGGAGTGTGCTGCTAGAAAAGGAATTGGTAATCTTGATTGGTAAATTATATTTTTAGCAAATAAATCTTATTGTTATTATTAATTTAAATGAATCATACTGAAGTATTTTTTATTTCAAGGTTGATGTCTTGGATAAAAGCTCATGATCAAATCAATAGTAGAGATTATACTCATGCTATAAAAACCTTAAAGCAAATGGACAAACAGTCTTGCATTAAAAATAATCATAACTTATTAGTTACTCTTGGTGAGACTTATTATAATGCTGGAGATACAAAAAATGCTTTGGCAGTTTTACAGAGAGTAAGTACATGCATTTGTCTATTTATAAACTAAGGTAATGTAAAATTTTAACATTAGTAATTTATTTCAATCAGTATAAAACTAAAGTGAAAGCAATAGCTATGAAATATAATATTTTACTGCCTAGGCTCATTTAATAGAACCACAGTTAGAAAAGGGATTAGATATGCTGTCATCTTTATTAGCTAAAGAAAAGAAGCTATCTGAATTGGAAAAATTAGTGCCAACGTACATTCCTTTTAGTGAATATGGACCAGAAACATGGATTGCAATGGCTTATTATTTGTATCTGAATAAAAAAACTGGAAAGGCAGCTTATTTAGCTCAAAAGGTACAGAACATATTTTGATGTAAAAATTTTGAAATTTGCTTTGATGATATTTGGATAATAAAATAATACTAAATTAAAACTAAATTGTTGAACTAATGAAACTAAAACTTGAAAATTGAAAACTAATAAATTAACTCTTATTGATTTGCTTTTAGGCGTGCCTTTTAAATCCACGGAACGTGGAAGCGTTGTTATTAAAAGCAACCATTTTTTTGGATCTCAAAAAATATCAAGACTCAATAGTTCATTATAGAGAAGCAATGACTTTATCACCCCATCGTTATGAAGCACATGAGGGATTAGTAAATTGTTATATTGCAATGCATAGATTACGTGAGGCATTAACAATTGCTTCTGGTATTTGTAAGCAGTTAGGTCAAAATCCAAGATCTCTAACGGTAATTCTTTTAAATCATTTGGTGTTAAAATTAATTTTATTTTTTAAATATTTTTTCTGACTATTCATATTATCTACTGAAACTTCTCTTTATTCAGCTATTATAATTTTTATTGATTCTTATGATCTTTCTTGTTCATTTCTGTGTATCATGTATTTTACCATGCAATAATTTTTAATTCATCTGTGACTTTGAAAAGAGAATTTAAGAATATTTGTAATTTTTGTTATTCATCTTAATTTTAATATATTTTATGTTTTTTTGATATTTTTAATTTTTCATCATTTTATATTTCTATATTTTGACATAAGATCTCATTAACATGAGATAGATTTTTAATCAAATTATTTATCCCTTATTTATTGTTGCACAATAATTTATGACTTTCAGTTGTATGCGTCCGTTCTTATGAAAGATTCAGTTTCTGTTGCAAAAGCGAAAGGTTTGTTAGAAAAAGCTCTGCAGCAGGACGATAAATATTTGCCTGCGGTTTGCCTTCTCGTTAATATTCTTGATCAAGAAGTTAATTTGGATCGAGCCATTTCGTTATTAGAAAAACAGATTCAAATTCAACCCAATTGTAAACTTCATCATATGTTAGGAGATCTGTATTATAAAAATCATCAACAAGATAAAGCAGTTGAACAATACATGATAGCATTACAGTAAGTCGTAATATTAATTATTACCTCGTGTATGTTACCTGCATATATATCAATTTGAAAGAAGAAAGCAGGCGTAAATAATTAGTATACAATTATAAATATGAAAATTTTTTTTTAAATTTCAGGATGGAGCCTGGAAATCGACGACTAAAGGAAGCAATGAGTAAATTAGATCAGAACTGTAGTAAAATTGATACTTCGTATTATATGTCTGTAAATGATGAAGATATTATAAATACCTCTTTTGAATTAGGGGACTCTGAAAATGAGGTAATGTAAAATGATTGAGAAGAAAATTAAGGCAACAAAAAGTTTCTTTAGCCAATATTTGTTAAATAAGCTTGTTTATTCGGAAACTTAAAATCAGTATCAATGATTTTATTTATTTTACAGAACGATGGCGAAGAAAGTGAAATTGATGCGGTATGGTCTGATTTAGATATTCTTATGAATCACATGTAGTGATTGCACAAGGCACAAAAATAATATTTTATTTCAAAAATGAAACAGAGATACATTAATTTGACACTAAAATAACTGCGTATCGACATGATGGCATGTTTAGTTAATTTTTTATACTAAATTAAAATTAATATTATCTGTTAATATTTTTACTCGTAATGTAATAATTAATAATTGATGCTGGAAAAAATATAAATGTAAATTGACAAAAAGCGTTCTGAAAATGGATTAACAGATTGTTGATGGTTTATGTTGGAAATCTCATGGAATATAATGAATTGTAAAAATAAACATTTTCCCTAAATATTAATTATCCAATGTGTTCCTTACATGTTTTAATTACTGATGGAATTTTAATCTGTATGAAAATTTTTTCTTAGATTTTTATTATTTAAATGTCATTCAAAAATTATATTCTGATACAAATTGAATCAGTGTCAATATTGGAAACTAAATTTAAATATTCTTTGCTGATATGAGAAAGAATCATGATTTAATAAATTTCCACATGCACGAATAATGAAACATAATTATCTAAAAAAAAATAATATGCATTCTTTTACTTTTATTTACTTTTACTTCAGGTTTACTTTTATTTCAAGATTGCAGAAATAAGTTACAATTCGGTTGTTGTACCTTTTATAAAAAAAAAGTATTATACACCATAACTTTTATTAAGCGAATAAGAAACAAGAAGTTTCCCAAGATGTCAAGAACAAAATTTTTTTTATAACACATAATGGTTTACACAAAAAAATATAAATTTTTTATCAAGTAAAAAATTATATTTTATTGTTTAAAAGAATTAAAAAATTTTTTGATTTTATTGTAAAGCAAACTACAGTTTAAATTGTGTAAAAGATGATCTCACTTAAAAAAAATTTAAAATTCAGATTTTGTTATGACGTTCTTACAACATTCAATATATACATATAATTAAGAAAAAAATTTTAAATTTTACCTATCGTGTTACCTACCGCAAATTGATAAAAGTTCAAATTTTATTTTCAAAAATTAATAAAAATTAAAAATATTATTTAAAATATTTATAATTTAATATTTTAAATTAATTGATTAATCAAAATATTTGTAATTTTAATTGTAAAATAATTTAATTAATTTGACTAATCAAAAATATTACATTCAATCATCAAAAATTAATATTACATTTAAATTTTGTATTCAGGTTAGACTTTGGCAGCTAGCAACTAAAGTATTCAGAGTTAATGCTCACGTTATATGCACCTTTTATAATTTTTCTATAAAACGGTTACATTGAACAAGAAAATCACATATAAAGTCTGAATAAAATTTCTTATTTTACAATAAATCGAAAATTAAGTGAAATTCAGTTTATTTCGATCTCACCTTCATAATCATCAATAATCTTTTACCTAAATGTATATAAATAATATACTTAAAAATATTTCTAACCATAATGAGCGTTGTTTCATTTGCCTCATTGCGAATTTTATTTTCGATTTCTGAAAGTTCACCAACTTTGATTGTGTTAGAACAGTAACATTTTTTTAACAAATACTAGTACAAACGAAAATTCTTTTTTGGTTGTTCCTCTTTTTTTTGTATTTTCTTTTTAAGTCAGTTTCTGAAATGTTGCACAAGAATCGCCACCTCTGAATGAAAATTTACTAGGCCATTAGACTCTTGATTCTCCAGCTGGTTCCCTGTGTAGTTAAGATTGTCGATCAATGTTGGATGATATCTGACTTCACTTAAACGATCTGAGTTATGTCTAGATGAAAAATATAATTTCCAAGCAAAATTTTGAATCGAAGTCCATGTTCAACTGACCGAAAAAAGTTATATATATAATTGTTTGCAATGCATTTACAAAAAGAAAATGCATCCGTTGAAATTTTCATCATAAAGTGATAAATATTAATGTTTCAAATGTATCTAATTCTATCAAATTTTACAGGAGAAAATTTTTTTCTTAACACATGAAGTTCTTTCTTTCGCACAACATATTAAATTCAATCCTAGCTAAATATTTAATTCGAATAAAGATTCTTATATCAACAATATAATAATAATAATAATCTTATATTTAATCGTGCTACATTCTTATTTAAACAAACGAGAAAAATCAATTGAAATGATTAAGTGTAAAATTTTATTAAATATTTCACCTTGTGAGTGAGTTTGAGGCGAATTTCAGGTAGGAAGATTTTTCGATTACGAATAGGTTAGGTATTGCTTTCATCATGTGCATTTTGGGGTTTGTTCTACAACATTTTAATATAAAATTTATTTTTGAATTTTGTTATGAAATGGGAAAATCTTATTATAAGTATTAGTTATGACGCGGTTTATTGATCCTTTTTATATATCAGTTATCATTATTAAGGTCGTTTACTTAAAAATGTCTTACGGAAAATACTGTTCTTACTATTAATGTTTACATCGAGTTTATGAAATATAAATTTAACGACTGAATCAATGTTACAATTATGAAAAAATAAATAAATAAATAAATTTAACTGCAGAATTTTTTAAAAAAAAATTGTCCGAAATTTGCAAGTTGGTTAGTCCGTTTTAGCGCAAATCAATATTTTCGAGTCATCCACTGCATGGACTCGAATGCACAACCGTTCAGTGTAGATATCGCGTCCGCCGTGTGAACGTTGTTTATCGTTAAGAAAAAAAACTGCCGAAGATGAATAATATTAAATTTGTCTTTTATCTCCGCAGATACTATAAAAATGTGTGAATTTTGTTTCGCCTGGCGGTTTTTTCCCTTTCTTTGATTCATTATTTACTCCTCTCCCTTTCTCGTATATTTTGCCATTGCATTTTGTTTTCGATTTTTCCCCTTTTTCTTCCTCACCTTTCGGTAAAATTGTAACCGCCATTTCCCTCTAAACCGGGCATTTTCAGGGGATATATTCTATCAAACCTTCAATTTTACTGAATTAACCGGTAAGTACATTTAATAATATTGCCCTTAATCAAGTGAATAGCGATATACAGAAAACGTATTGCTCCGTTAAATGTGGCCACCAAATGACAAAACATGCGAATGTTGTAAAGTAAAAATTATAATAAGACCTAGGCGTACACCGACAGTTTGCAGTAAAATCAAATTTACCCACAACTTTTGGAGTTTGTCAGAATAATTAAAACATTTAATCCTAAAAATGTATTTTAAACATTATGAGAAAGATAAAACAGACTTATATGATCCTTTAAAAAGTCATTCATCTGAATTTTTTTCAAAACATTTTTCCTTGCCCATTTATTTTGATTAGTAAATTAGCTTTTCTTGTTTAGACTTAAAATACAAAACTGAGTTAAATAAATAATAAATGAATAATATGTACTGATATACATTTTCAAAAGACCATTCACACTTCACAATAAAAAAAAAGTGTTCACTCATTTATTGGAAAACTGAATTTATTTACAAAATATATTAATTCTTTTATAGACAATGAATATAAAATAGTCAGTCATTGTTATGTGAATTATAAAAGACAATTATAAAATTATTTATACTAAATAAAATTAAATCAGACCATTAACAAAAATAACATATCTGGTAATTGTATTTCATTGAAATTTATTTAATTTTTATAATCATTTGGATTTTATTCTGAAAATATTTTGCATTAATGATTCAGCTTTAAGAATTGCTACTATAAAGTAGATTAATTAATTTACATGACATAACCAGGGCAAATTAGGAAATGAACCTTAAAGATGTTATTCTTAAAAAATCCTTTTTACTACAAGTTTAGATAAATTATTCTTTTCCAGTAGGATTAAATTTCTTATTCTTAATTTTAAAATTTTATTCTTTCATTTTCAAAATATTTAATTTTTTACATTAATAACCTTAGCAAGTAAAATATAAAATATTGTGTTATTATGATTCATAGGTTTTATCCTTTTTAAATAAAAATTTAATAATATTTCAGAAATGAATATTTATATTTCAAACATGTTAATTCAAAATAATTTTAATTTCAGATTTTTGTTGAAATTACAACTATTTATTTTATGTATTATACATTAAATAAATACTTTATATATCCTATATAGGATAGGGTAGGTATATATATATCTCCTATATATATATAGGAGAAGCATATAGTTGATTATGCAATTTGCAAATTTTATCAGACATATAATATGTCTTTTTTGAATTTTTAAAAATCAATTATATGATAGTTTAGTGATTGACAATTCTTGACTTTACAAGTTTTAAATTATTATATACAAGATTCTTCGTATTTTTAATATTCTAAGTTCGAATAATATTTCTCAAGAATAAGCGGTGACCAATTTTCGCCTAAAAATAAAGTAATGATATCATATTGTAAGAGTTGCAAGTAATTCATGAAAAAAAAATATGTGCGTATATTTTGAGAATTAGGGAAATTTTCTATCAAAAGACGGAATATAAGGCTTTTTAAATGCAAATGAATTGTCGATTCTACATCTTGATATTTTTTATGCAGAATTTCTTTTTAAAAAGTTTGGCCATAAAATGGATTTTTACATTTATCTACAGAACGATGGATAAATTACAATCTTGTTTATATTTTTGTACCGTGCATTTCGTTGAAGGAAAATATAAGAAAAAAGATAAATTTTGGATTTTAAGATTCATTTACAGTAAACGGAAGCGAGCATATCAGCTGATTGATCTGTTTCTTTAATATGAAGTGAATGCATGAACAAATGTATCTTTTTTGTGTTAAAGTAAGAAAAACTTGCTTGAATATAAAAAGTGAAAGACTTTAAAATATAAAATTGAAAAAGGATTTCAGTGAAAATTCTACAATTCTACGTGGTTGTCACTGAACGATGACTTCAATATTTTTATTAATGTTACATTTAAGTGAGATATTAAGAACCAATAAATTAATATATATGGATAATATATACGAATGAAAACTTTCAAATATTCGGGGTGAATTTATTTGAATAAAACTTCTGTAATATAATCTATTATTCAGTATATTCAATATCAATGTGAAATAAAATAATCTCCACGTAAAAGTACAAATAGAAAAGATCCAAATTCATCAAGATATTTCCGAAGTATCCAAATAAATATGTAATTCTTTGTTTGGAATTGCCCTTTTATGTATGTGTATATATGTATATATTTGTATTTTCATATACTTAAATATTTTGACAATAAAAACAATTTATATTACCCACTTTATTTTATCTGTATATATTGTTTTTTAATCTAATATTGCAAGTCTTCATTTATATCTAATAGTTCTAATTTTCCATTGCTCATCACGTTTTTTGATGAAAACTTTTTAGCCTGGATGATTTTACTTTGACTTTATTATTGTTTTGTGTTATACCAATGTCGGAGAAATAGTAGTGGCTCGCAGAAAGAGCATTATTGGCATAATTATTGTTATTATAGTTTCTTATTATTATATTCAGAAACAGAACTCGACAAGAAAAGATTACCAGGAGCAATATGAGCTTTTATGAAGCATGGAGAATAACGCCGTACTAGAAGATGCAAACTGAAAAATTTAAGAAAAAAATTTTGTAATCTGCACTCTTTGTGGGCTGTTCTTCATTTGCAATTGCTACGTAATTTTTTTTTTTTTTAATGCGAACAGTGAATGTTTGAGTTCTTCCCATTTTCTGAAAATGTTATATTTTTAATCGTATACGCTCGAAAAGTTTTATATTGCATATATTTATCTCCATTATTCAGATCAGAAGGATAAAAAACAATTGAATTTGATATGTCATGCAAACGGCGAGGCAAGTAATATGACTCGTAGGAAAATACTCTTAAGTATGTTTGTATAGTCGAATCAAACAGTACTAAAAAAAAAAAAAAATTGCTCGCTTAGGTTTATTTGTTATATCACCGAGATTAAAATCAAAATAGGAAATTTTTAAATTAGAAGGATCAGGCATTTGGCCTTATAATTTCACCTAGGTAGAAATTACATAAGTTCACAGTCGCTTAAATAAAAGAATGAAGGTTAAGGTTTTTATTTGCCCATAATGTGGACGTCTGAATGTGGGGGTTGTCGCAGGTATCCAAATTTTGGCACTCTAGTCGCTCTCCTTTTAAAATTACCGTTTTCCTACTACCATGTGTTTTGCAAGAACACTATTACATGATCAGCGATGTAAAGCGACTTGATTTGTTTAAGATCTTTTCAACGTTTTAGCATCAAGGAGAAAAATTAACGTTTGACATTTCAGATTTTTTTTCTTTTTCCCGAAAAACAAGAGAAAAAGAGAAAAAAAAATATAAAATAAAAACATAAAGAAAAAAGTTATTTATTATACCTGATTAACACATTCTCTTCCTGGTGCCATAAATCAAATAACATTCAACATTTGACCGGTCCCTAAAACAATATTAAATTAGCCGCATTGAACATTTGGATGAAGTAAAAATACGTATGCGAAGTTTAACTCCGAATAGGAAGTCGTCATTTTATTATTAGAATTAATTCATGCCATAATTAACCATTTTGCAGTGCACCATTCATTGGACTGCAAATTCAAAGCCTTGATTTACTTAACGACCTTCCACAACTCGAGATCAGGATAATCATTAAGTGAATCAATAGTTTTACTGTAAAACTTGTCTAAAAGTGATCCTTTATAACAACCAGAAACTCGCTTTTAACGGAAAATTCTTTCGTTTGCTTGACTTAGAGCTAAGTCATACTTTTCTTGTGCTACCTTGAACCGAATGCTTTTGAAACCCACGTTAACATTTTAATATTTTTTATTATTAATTAGAACGCTCTATTGTAATCATATATGTATTTACTTCATTCCATGATGTACTTTTTTGGTACTATAGGAAAAAAAATTTTGGAAACGCCTAATTTCCTTGCTCTAAAGTATGTGTTATCTATATTATAACAATTTTTTAGACTTCGGACTTAAATATTACTTTGATTAATGCGTTTGTGTAAACCTTCAACTTGATTTTTAAGTGTTTATCAGCATGATTTATATGCGTAACACATCAAAATGAATAGATTTAATTCATATCTGGGTATTATTCAAATGATTTTATTTTTTTCTTTCAGATATGGCCGGAATGGTTTTACTCGAAGCAAGGCCTTACAGGCCATTTAAGTCTTCGGAAGAGTATCTATATGCCATGAAAGAAGACTTGGCAGAATGGCTTAATATGCTTTATTCCGAACTGGAAATAAATGTGGAAAATTTCATGGATAAGTTGGAAACTGGTGTTGTTTTGTGTAAGGTAAGGTGTTGCCTCTTTTAAAATAATATCTTGTTGAAAATTTACGGTTTTCATGACATAACTTGTTATTTCTCAAGATAAACTTGTGATTTTTTTTACGAAACATTTCAGGTTTTCTATTTTTTCCGTCTTATACGTATTTAAATTACTTATTATTTATCTCGATGCACAGCTATTAATTTTGCACGCAAATTCGCTAATTTTTCACATTTCTCCATCTTCCAATACTTATCTGAGATCAATGCAAATATAAATATATATATTTCTTTTCTTTAAATCTGTATTCCTCATAGAAAGCCTAAGAAAGTTTCAATTCAAACAAATTTGTAACTTTCTGAAAAAGAATTAAATAAAATGGAATTACTAAAAGAAAAATAATATGCCTTTTTAATATCTGATAGTGCCCAAAATTCATCGTTTTGTGAGACGGGAAAAGTCCTTGTGTGAGTTAGAATTCTGAATTATGCGTTAAGAAATAGAAGAGGAAAATTATCTATATAAAATTTTGCTGCAGTAATAAAATCAAAGAATTATTTTATAAATTTTGTTTATTATTAATTTAAATTTAAAATAAAAATTTTTTGTCACCCATTATATGAAAAAATTACTTTAAATTGTAAATAGCTTTAAATTATCTTTTATGCATATATATAATAAGTACATATATTATTATTTAATATATTATATATATAAAATAAAAATTAAATATTATATTTATGTATATAAATGTATATATATA
>JAOWBB010000011.1:2777850-2798563 GCA_028565995.1 Ricinus marginatus | reverse complement strand
TAATAATAATAATAATAATAATAATAATAATAATAACAAATTTGATTATATGAGTGTGTCTGTGTTCTCGTCAAAATAATTATATTTACGTTTAAAAATTCCATGGAATATCTTATTTTAAGACTAAAACTTAAAAAAAAATTTCAATGAAAACTGAAAGGTTACGTAACACATATGATACGTATTACAACTATATGTTAGGTTTCAATACAATTTAACGGGAATTAATTATCATTAAAATTACATTTAAACTTTTCAGTTCTCTAATTATTAATGTTATCGTTTAAGCTTTAAAGGGGAAAAATTTTAATTTTTTCAATTATTTTGAACAAAGGATCATTATTATTAATATTATTACTTAAGAACACATAACAAACTCAAAAATAAACGAAGATTAAAATAATGAGAAAGTAAAATACCATTTAAAAGTATAATAAAGATTCAGAAAAGAGAAACCTTTGATGTTAAAAATTTCAATTCTACGATTAATAATCAATCGGATTAAATCCTAATATATGGTCCAGAACATATAAATAAAAATTTACAATTTACTCCATTATACAACTTTAACAAAAATATAAAGAAATCTATATGCATTTCTTATTGCGGCAGCAAATAAAAATTATTCCGGTGTCTTTTCTATTTTTTAAATTAATGAGATCGCTTTAATTTTTGATTTATAACAAGTAACATTCATTATCATACATTGAGCATGAATCATCTCACGGTCAAATTTCCACAAAAACGCGACATGCTTACATTTAAAAATAATTTATAAATATATATTTACAACCACATAAAATAAAATGTAAGAACACGAAATAAACGGTCTCGCTAGCTCGTAATGATTTTAAAATTAAATACGGATTTCAAGTTTTTCAAAATTTTATCCTGCTACCTGGTTTCTTGACCATGAATCTGAGAGAGGAACCTATCCACGTCTATATCTTGAAGGAAATTCTGTGTCCTCGAAGGATTTTCGCTTGGCTTCCTTTTGTCCGAAGACTGTTTGATAGATTCGATTTCGTTCAACTGAAAAATATAAATTTTTTTTTTATCTTCTTATGCATTCTCCAATTAATTCTCTATTTTAAGAAAAATTATTAAAAAGCAATTAAAATAATTTTAATTTCAAGCATCTTGTCGGATGGACAACTCAATCAGGAACAACTCTCTATTCTTACCCCTAAAGGTTGCACATTCGCTTTCCGTTTTTTTAATGGCAAAACAGATACGGGTCCTTCGTCTATTTCATCCTCTTTTTTGCTACCCAGTTTTAATTTCAATTCACTCTCGTCGTCCGACAAATGACTTTTGCTTTTCGAACTTATTTCAAGTGATGCTTCAGAACTGAAAATATTACTGTCCATTTCTATTTGTTCGCTAATCTTGAGCGAAATCCCTTTTTTAATTTTTTCGAAAAGTGCTAAATATTTCTTGAGCAAGGCCTTAGTTTCATCGGATTTATTAATCTCGTGTCCGTGAGGGTGTCGCAACCACTTGTAAAAAATCTGAAAGAACCTTTTACGGGAACGCTTTAATTTCAATTTCAATATTCGGTTCTCGTCGAAATTTTTCAAAAAAGTCGCTACTTCCTTCGATTCGAGAAAATATTTGATGTAGTGGAGTTTTTTACGCGTTTTCATCGGTAGTTCTAAAAATTCGCCATTGTCTTCGTATGGCGGAAAATCCTGCCGAATTTCATCTAACAGCGTGCCCTCTTTTTTCTCCCTCGGGCTCTCTTCTGCGAGTTCTTCCGAAACCTGCTTTTTATTCTGGTACGGAGTGCTGTGCAATATCTCGCTCTTCTCCGTGCTTTCGCTTGATTCGAAAGTTTTCTCGTCGGAAATGCTGTTCGAATCGTTCGCGGAGCTTACCCTCATTTTCTTGGCCGGCCTGGAATCTTCGCTATTTTTTTTTCGTTTGGTCGAACTCCTTTTCACCTTCTTCTTTGTCTGCAACGTCAAATTTTCCTTCACGGATTTAATTTTTTTTAAAGCCCTTTTTTTCTTCTCTTCCAATTCATCTTTCAGATCAAACTTAGCCGATTCCTGATTCAAATTTTCCACAAAAGTGTTTTCCGATGATTCGAAATTAGAGTCGTCGTTGATTGGAATATTTTCGCATAATTTTTTATCGCACTGCGTAATCATTTGAATTTTCACCATGCTAAGCACTTTACCGCTCAGGGGTTTTTTGATAATATTTTCCTCGCTGCCCTCAGTTCCGAGACCAATTATTTCTTTGGCTTTCGATACAAGTTCTCCGATAACCTTTTCCTGTGTTTCTTTTGTGTCCTTTTTCTTGAGTTGCTCTGAATCTTCATCTTTGATTGGTGATTTGCACAATTCGTTTTTCGTTCCTTTCTCCTTCCAATTGTCTTTAAGCGGGGTGTAATAGCAAGTACCACTTAAAGCTGACGAGTCTTCTATATCAGGCGTTACAATAATACTCGGGGTTGGAGGAAAAACGGGCGTGGTAATCATACTTAAATCTATATCGATTCCGTTAATGTTTTCTCTAAACAGTTTGGTGAGAGGAGTTTCCTCAGCTGATCGTGTGGGGTCCGGGTCTTTGAATGGAGTTACTAGATCTAACTCTTCAAGAAGAGAGCGAACCGGTGAACCTTCTTCGGTGCCGGAAATGGAATAAGTATTGCGCTTTGCCGTTAGATTAATTTTAGACGGGGAAGGGCTTATTTGCAGCGTTTTTGGTTTCTTCGACGGCTCAGAGTGCTTTTTTGTTGACTTTTTATCAGTTTTCTGAGACCTTTTCGGCTTCCTCGTCCTTTTGTTTTCATTCGAATCGGAATTACCTAAGTCACTATTGTTACTATTAGAGGTAATAAAGTCTCTTAAATCGGAATCCCAAGATGTAAATGAACTCGCCGTCTTTGTAAAAGTACGCGTTGCAGATGTTGAAAGTGTTGATGCCTGACTAATATCTTCCACGATGGAACTTAAATTTTTACAATCCTTTTTTTCAGATTCTAAACATATTGGTGCCTTCGCGGCCATCTCTGAATTTGGGGATTTAAACAATGTATTGCGAACGTTTTTATTTGTGACTTTTATTTCATCAACTTTCAATTTGGGAGAAGTTTTTGACTTTTTGATTTCGCCTTTAGTTTTAGGTGGTGTTGTAAATTCCAAAGCTCGAATATGGCTTCTCCTCCTCGGCGTGCTTAAGCTCAATCTTTTAGAGTTCTTTCGAACAATCAAAATCGGAGTTTCTGTTTTCTTTTCATTAGCCGACAAATTCTCTTTTTCTTCATTTATACTGTCGGTTTTAATAGAATTTTCATTGATTTGTTTTTCCACAGTCTCCATATCTTTACTTTTACAAACTTCGTCGTGCATAGGCACTTGAATGTTGGGCATATTTTTAGACGGAGTTTCCTTTTCATACTTTCTAGTTGATTTTTTTTTTGCGGTCTTTTTAGCTATTACTTTATTTGATTTTAAGTTCGTTTTGTTTTTACACATCACAACCTTATTATTTTCAATAAGAGGCTGAACTACAACCACAGGATTAATCTCAATATTTTTCGGTAAAATTCGTCGAAAGCGCGATTCACTCTGTTCAATCACTTGGGACAAAATTAGAGTCTGCACCGGAGCTGTAACAACTGGAGTAGCAATTGGCGTTGCAACTGGAGGTGCAACTGGTGAAGCAGAAGCAATATCTTCAAATAATTGTGATTTTACTTTATTCTCAAGTTCATAAATCATATCCTTATTTTGCAAGAAAGTAGCTTCAGTAATAATATTATCATCAACAAGTGATTTCTTTACTTCATTAAATCCCACTTCGGAAGATGATAATGGAGTCGGCACTGGGCTAGTTATGGTTGCGATATCTACAATGAAACACAACAAAATTGAAATCTTCACCACTGTTAAAGTAAAAAAAGCAATTTCATTGATCAACTGAACAAAATGTAAACAATTAACAAATTGTTAAAATAACTCTCTTTATATTAAAATAAAATTCAATCATTATCATGCTGATAAATGTTTAATTAATACAATACTATAAAAGTTACACAAGCATTTATAGCATTATTATAATTAATTAAATCCTCTTTTAGTAAAAAAGGAGAGAAATCTTTTCAAGAAATGTCACAAAATTTACTTTAAAACTTCAAACCAACAGAAATTTTTATAATAGTGCAAATTTCTGATAAACCATTTATTTATTCCATAAAATGAATGATCTATTTTAAATTCTCACCTTCAAATATTGTTCTATTATTTGTCTCAATATTTTTCTCCCCACAACTATTTAATTCTTCAGTTTGAATGTGCTGATTATTATTTTCTGTTTCCCCAAGTGGAGGTGCTTGAGGTTTGTAATAATCAATGGGAATAACAATTATTTGATTTCCATCTTGATTGATTGTTATGTTACCAACATCAGGACTCACAAATAAAACTGAGCCATTTTCAATATTCATGCCAGTATCCATTTCATTTAAAGTTTGCTGAAATTAATATTTAACTTTCCTTTCATTTTCTGAACAGTGCACAAATAATAGCAAGTACAGAGTAGAAATACAGATATTACAATTTGTTTTAGATTCAATGTTTTACAAAAAAAACCTAGTCTCAATCAAATCCCCTTAGGTCCTATCAATTGATAAATTTATTATATTTGATGTTTCTTTTAGCTATGAAGTATATAACTTTTAAAACCTTGAAATTCAGAAGGTTTAATTTTTGAATTCAGAATACTTACAGTTAATGCATTTGATAATTGATTTTTATCTTGGTCCTGCTGATTATCTTTCTCTATTCTAACTATTTTTATTTTCCCATCAATATTAACATTTGGCTCATCAGGTATTGATGATATTTCAATTTTGTTCAATTTTTCCATGGCATTTTGATCAATATCAGTTAAAGAAATAGGTATATCATTATTTTCTCTTAAAACTTCACAAACTGGATTATGATTTTCAATGTTAGAGCATTTTTTGGGGGTTTCATCATTTCCTGCAACTTCAATGATATCTGAAGTAATACTTTCTTCATCACATTCAACATTTCCTTTTTCTAAAACTGAATTGTTATTTTTTGTTGAAAATTTAATATGATAATTTTGTTGCATTTCTTCCAAAACTTCTTCTTCATTTTGTTCCTTGTTCTTATCCTTTTCTTCTGTCCTACTACTGACCAATTCATTTGATAAGGATTCCTCAAGTTCAAGAGCAATGTTGTTAATACTATCATTAAAATTTTTTTCTACATCTTTGATATCATTTATTTGATCAATTTCTTTTTCTTTGCTTTTATTGAGAATGGGTGAACTATCATCATTTCTTGAAATACTAAATTTCCTAAATAATATCAAGTCAACTATTTCTGAAAGACTTTCACAATGTAATTTAATCCTCTTGTAAAGTGAAGATGTCTTTGGGAGAAGACCAATTTTTTTATTAACTGGAAATATATTTTTAAAAATTATTTAATTAAAATTTTTATTTATTTGTTTTAATAAATTTTGTTAAGTAGAATTTCAAATCATATAAGGAAAAATTTTTATATAAAGTTTTAAGCAGTGTGCAAAATATTTATAATATATTAAAAAATAAACTAACCTAGATTATGAATGACAGAATATTCTTGTATTAATTCATGTAATTCTTTAGATAAAAGTTTTGTATTAAAGTGATATCCACTTTTAACAATATGATAGCAATCTGTTAAATATGGAGAATTTTCAAGAAATTGAAGAGCGATGTTATCTAATTTTTCTTTAACTAAATATCCTAAAAGAAATAGATAAAAATTAAGATTGTTCAAATAAGTGTAAAAATATAATAATATTACATAAAGATATAATTGTAATCAGTTTTCACAAAAATTACTGAATTGAATCCAAATTAAATATTGCTGAAGAATTTGATTGATGATACAAAAAATGTATTACTTTAAAGAATTTACTTAAAAAAGACAACCTGATAAGAAAAAAATATATCAAACTTGGAAATTAAAACCAACATCTACATTCATAAACATCTAAATCAAAATGTCATGCAATTAATTTGGACAATATTTATCAATTTTACCATATACAAGTCTGGCAGTTTCTGACGGTAAAACAACGCAAGCCATTTTATACACTTAGGGAATACTTTAGTGAGCAGATTATTAATAAAACATAAACAATCGCCTGGATTAAGTCCCAACGAATGTAGTTATTGAAGCCATCATACAAATACTCTCCCTTTGCCTCCAAAACAAAAATCCACATGTGGAAACATTTTAAAAACCGAATTACGGAGGCTTTGTGATTTTGTTGTTTGAAATTTAAACTACGTTATCAATAAAATTTTTTTATTTCATAGGCACCATAGAAAAGTATTATATGAAATTTGAAAATATTTTAGCTTTAGTGTCAATTTTACAAATATAAATTTATGATTTATATTTAGTTCCGTATTTTTATTGATTAAATGGGATAAGATGACTTTTTGAAATGGACATTTTGTAGCTACAAAATTTACAACGTAGTCTTTAAGCGCGTTTTCCTCATTTTAATATGCATTTATTTTCAAATGGTGAAATATTTTCAAGCAAAAAAGTATAGTTGACCTTTATATCTTACATTAATTTGATGTATTTACCTGTTAACTTAATCCAATGCTTTCCAAACTGCACTGAAGTTGGGTAGTGATCTATAACGGTGAATTTAAAATTAATATTTTAGATAAAATATTTTAAGTTATAATTAATTTAAATGGGTGGCTTCCTTAATAACAATAAACATTAATATTTTCTTAATAATTAAAAATGAAATTACACCTCTGTCATGATAGATAGTTCCCATTTCATCTGTCAGAAGCTGTTAAATGTAAATTTAAAATTTTACAATTGCATAATGCATTTTGATCATAATGAAAAAAGAGCAGTCAAAAATATGAAATATTGCCCTATGCTCTTAATAGCAATAAATTTCTTTTTCGCAGGAATGTCTTCAATCACATTCATAATGATTATTTTTCTATTAATTCTTAGAGTACTGAAAATATATCCATCGCAAAATTGCCATTTTTAAAAATTTTTCACTTTGAAATGTTAATTCTTGAAGTAAATATGAGTAAATTCCTAGATTACAAATAAAAAGTATAGTTGTTTCTTTTTATAGCTGAAAATTTTCATTTACTGTAAAAGGAAAAGGTATTTTCATTTACTAAAATCATACTATTTTAGAGATGATTTTTTAATATAACTGATGGTGTATGTTTACAAAATAAATCAAAATTCAAAACTAATAGTTAATTTACTCTTCATTATATAGTAGTCAAAATTTGATAATTAAACTTTATAATTATTAGTCACAAATTTGAATATACTTTCAATTGTTTTTGAGAACAGTACAAATAATAATTTTTTTTTTATTTCACATTTAGATACTCTTAATAAAAGAAACCTGCTTTTTCTAAAAATAATTTTAAGTAATAATTTTTTAAAATTGTCTCATTTAAGACTTATCTTTAAAAGTTATGGATATATTTTCAGAACATATTTGTAAAAATTAAATAAGTTTTCAGATTTAAGTAAGATTTTGTTTATCTTAATTAAACTTTTGAAGTTTTGAATAAACTCAATAATATAGATGCTATTCATGCCTTTCTGCTACCAGAATTCTATTTATTTTCAAGTCAATTTCTGCACTCTGTATACAATTTTATAACCATCATTTAAATTATAAAAATGTATTAGAATACCATGAATTGAAAAATTTATTTTTCTAATTTAGGGTTTTATAATGAGGGTTACTACAAAATAAGTCAGCTTCAGACAACAGAATTTACAAAAATAAGAGTATATTTTGAATTTTTCTTACTTCCAAATGTGTAGCACATTTTTTTTTCTCTCCTAAACAAAAATAAAAACTTGATAGTAAAAACAATTTCTTTTACTATCTTCATAAGCTTTTTAAAAATATGTTTAAACACAAATTATATAATTATTTGCTTCTTTGGTAAAATCCAAATTATCTAAAAAAAATTAGGGCATGTCCAATGGTTTCATGAGTTTAACAAAAAAATCATAAGAATACAAAAATATTTCACTTTTATTACAAATCGATTACGGCGATGAAAAAAAAATCAGAAAAAAAACAAAAAAATTCAGAAATAAATTTTGTTTTATTTTCTCAATCTTTTGTTTTGACTTCTGGTATGAACAGTTGATCGATGGGTTGATTCATTTATTTGGAGCTTTGCAGAATTCAGAGAATTTCTAGAAATAACGTTTGAAACTTTAGACAGATTCTTATTCACATTAACTTCAGATGTATCTTCAGATTTACAATTTTGCTTTGACAATGATTTTCTAATTGGATTTACATTAATTTTACTTAAGCCAAATACAAACCAATCACAATTTTCCAAATTAATGTTCCTTGACCTCAAAGTTTTTACAGGCATATTCGATCGTAATCGCATTGGTGTAAAATCTTGAGAATTATTATTATTATTATTATTATTATTATTATTATTATTATTATTATTATTATTATTATTATTACTGACATTTGTGTCATTACTATTACTATGGTTATTATGACTATTATTGTTGTTATTATTGTTATTACTATTAATAATATTAACATTATTATTGATGTTGCTGTTATTGTTGTTGTTATTATTATTGTTGTTGTTGTTGTTATTATTATTATTATTATTATTGTGCAATCTCTCTTGAAGATGGTTTTGCCTTAAATTTTCCTCAGATGTTTCTGGGATTTCAACATGAGCTTCATGAGATGCATTTACCTTTAATTTATTATTTATTCTCCTCACTTTATTTAATTCTTCTTCAAGTTTGTTCTCCGTATCACTTTTGTACTCGTCCGTATCGTAATTTTTTCGCTGATCTTCCGATCTGGTTCGCCTCTTTGGTCGTGGTTCATATATAATATTCATAGTTTCTAATAAAGAGCTATGTCTTCTTTTGCCCTTGGACTTCAAACGCTTGGAATTTAGCACATTAAACTCCGATTTGATAATTTCGTAGCCTTTCCGTTTTTTCCCCCTTTTTCCGTTGCGTTTTATCGATTTCAAATGGAAATTTGGTTTTTGATTATTTCTGTTTAATCCCTCCGAGCTTGCTCTGTCCGTACCTTTGTTCACCAAATTACCTCGCAATTTCATTCTATTGTTTTCTTCAGAATGAGAATGATTATCGTTTTCTTTTGACAAAAGAAAAGAATCAACCTTACTTTGTTCACTGATATCACCGTCTGTGATAATTTTCGAATTAACTCCTTTCAGTTGTTTGGAAATCATTTCGCCTTCTTTCTCCGACGCAGATGATGAGTATTTAGCATGGTTTGAATAAGAGCGGTTTGCATTTCGTAGAATTGTAGAATAATTTAGAGGTATCTTCTTCAAGTGAATTGGAAGTTCAGCATGATGATGTATCTTTGATGTGGATGGCTCCAATGTCTCAGCATTAGATTTCATACTACCTCCTTGTACATTCTTCTTTGAAGCTTGTAATGGGCCTTCATTTCTTTCTTTTTTAGATGAGTTAATGATTTCCACTTTTTCTCCAAACAATTCTTCCATAGTTGACAAAGTAGTAAGACCATCATTTTTATTTATATTTTCTGAATTAGATTTGTGAGGATACCAAGTACAAATAGCCAGACCATTTGATTGATGGGGAAATTTGCTTGTTGATTTACCTTCATTAATCTAAAAAAATAAAAGGATATCAATTAAAAGAAAAAATTTATACATATTCCTATTTTCCTAGAATGATTACTTTACATTTCTCCTTACTTTATAGCTTTCAATATGATAAGGCACAAATTCAGACTGAGTTTGTGAGGCGGAATTTTGTTGATCTAACACTTGTGAATGTGGTGGTCCAAGTGGATCTAATAGAAGAGTGACTGCACTGGTATTATCAGCTCGTAATTTTGAATTCATCCATTTACTTAAAGCATTGTCCACTAAACATTTAGATGGATTTAACCACGTCTGATCCTGAAATGTTTTAATCATTAATGAAGAGTTATATTTTAACAATATAAGCAGTCTTTATTCATAATTGAATTTTAATAAATATTTAAAAACAAATTAAAATATTTAAAAATATTTTTAAGGAAAAGGAAAAAAATTAAAAATCACCTGTCCATCTATGCCACCATTCTTATTGTTGCTTTCTGCCTTTTTTACAATACTAACAGCTTCTTCTGGAGAGAGCATATTCCAAAGGCCATCTGTTCCAAAAATAAGACATCGATCTCTAGTTAAATCTATATGATGAACTGAAACATCAGGCTCAGGAGACACAACAAATCGATCAGAATCAGGATTATATGACCAAAGATCACCTAAAATAAATTTTATTATTAAACTGGTTATGTAAAAATTTATCTTAAAATTTAATTTCTTCTGCAATTTTTATTTCATAGGTAAAATTAAAATGGAATCTCACTTTTTTTTTTTTTACAGGTATTAACTTTAAAAATAAGTAAAAATATTTACCAAGTGATCTTGCAACTGCTAAAAATGGAATCTGATCTATATGAGTAGATCTTGTGAGTGGTCCTTTATGAGATATATGAGGACGATGCCAAACAACTCTGGGTACACCTGATTTTTGTACAACCATACCACCAGCTTGACTTATTCTATCATATTCAATTGGATTCTCAGGTTTATGATCCATTGTTAAAGGAGCTCCTGACCAACAATCTGAAGTTGGGTCTTGATATCCAAGTACAATACATGAATCTCCTACATGTCCAATATAAATATTTGATCTTCTAATAAAAGCAATACTTGCAGTTGTACCACTAGTACTTGGCCATCCAGATTGGGTCTTAGGCCAATTTTCTGAAAAATGTAAAATATTTTTAACATCAATATCAGCCAAAGTAAATGTAATTAAATAACTAGCCGGTTTTAACAAAGGGTAAAATGATCAAATTTTAATTTATAATAAACATTGAACAAATACATTTGACTTCAAGAATTCCTTTAAAAGCTTAATACTAATAGCAAGTGTTTTTGGAAAAATTAGAACTCAAAACTAAAATAAAGATTTTTACTTAAAAAAACTGGGTAATTAATTATAAAATATTTTTTCAAAATATGAACCTAAAAAATTATCATCTAAGGCTAAGAATAATGAAAGTAGGCCATATGATTACATACCTAAATTTCTCCACATAGCATAATGAGTGGCAATAAAACCTTCCTTAATAGCTCTTAAAACATCTTTATCATTATCGGACCAGAAACCAGATTGAGATACAATAGCTTTCATTAAGTGTTCTTTGGCAAATGTAGCAGCTTCATGTCCACCGTGTCCATCAAATATTCCAAAATATGCGTACTCTAAATCTAACTCGTCTTCCGTTTGTTGGTATGCTACTGAAAACATATCTTCCATATGTTTTCTGCTTCCCTGATTACAGTGTCCAGTGACACGAAGATTTACTCCAATTGTTGGTGCCATTTATTTAAATCTACTACAAAAACGTCAACATAAAAAAAATATTTTTTGACAAAAACAATATCCGCCATTACAAATTTTAAGGAAACATTTTATCCAACATACACATTAAAAAAAATTATTTATAGAGTATTGTTTCTTCCACAGAGTAATGAATACAAAATATTTACCAAAAAAAATTTTAAATATTGCCTTTTACATCTGCGATTTTAGTTGTTTTACTTCATGCGGTCAAATATTAATTTTCTACACAAAATGGATGCTTTATGCAATGATAAAATAAGATTAGGTTGGCAATACTATAACTTTTAAATTTGCAATTCATTAAGGATAATGTTTTGTTTAAAAGCATAAAATTTTCTTTATTTCATTTTAATAATTCATTAAAATATAAGTTCCATTCATCATTACCGGTCAATTTAGGAATTAGGGGAAAACTTCCGATACTTCGCGAAAGGAATATAATTCATGAAATATCGCCTAATGAAGTCAACATTTTATGATGCTGCACTCTTGCGACTTAAATAAAAAGTACTTCTACATCGTTTCTGAATGTGTAAATTTATCTATATGCTGAATTGAAATAATAACTTCGGTAAAATATTTGTCTTTTATTGATAAACTTGTTTTTAAACTGTATTTTAAAATTCAAAAAAAATTTTTAAACTCATTTCAATTGTGATCTCTTAAATATTGAATTGCACTAAAATGGAATGAATAATGATATTTATTTAAATGTACAGTCTTCAAAAAGATCGATTATCGAAATCCAGGCTTATGACTTTTCTTACATTAATTCATTTTCGTTTAATATTCTCTGCTCATAAATCATATTACATGAAATATTTCCATATTTATAACAATTAGTTTCTTATTACCGCTGGACAATTAATGCTCCCACGATTTGATTTAAGTGTGAAGCTCGTTTTAAAAAAATTCAGTTATCACTTTTTTGTTTGAGTATAATATTCATCCAGAATATTTCATTCTTAAAACTGGATAAGAGTATGTAAAACGTTATAAAAAAATTAATTAATTAACCATCTTTCCCTTCTTATTTTGTGCCAAGTTATTTAGTTTCGAGCTTGTCTAAAAACGGTCATGATTGAAAAGGAAAGTACTACACAGTACAAATGTTAAAAATTAAAATTCAGTTTAAAAAAAATGCCCCCAGAGAGGTTTGAACTCTCGACCCCTGGTTTACAAGACCAGTGCTCTGCCACTGAGCTATGGAGGCTTATGGAAAAAGGGTCTAAAATGTAGCAATATGAAATGTAGTCTATATCTATGGATCTGAATATATCCATGGTTTCATTGAGGCCTGACTTCCTTTAAATATTAATATTTATACTTTTTTAAAATATGTCAATCGGGCCGCATTCATTATATAATTTTCATAATGAAAGCGAATGTACTGAAATAGGTAAATCGTGGTATTCGCTATGTAATTTATCCGATATGCAATATTAATAGAGAGTATTTCGTGAGTTTAATAAGAATTAGAGAAAATTGTCTCAGATAAACGGAGCTCTTCGAAATTGGTGTATTCCTTAAAAATTACTTCTTATTAGAATTTGAGATTGGAAGCAGATTAATAACTGTTCTGGTCATTGCCATCCCAAAGTAGGCATTTTCTCATTCGGGCAATAAAGATTTCTTTGGATTTGTAGCAGTGTTTTTTGAATTGCCCTAATAAAAATACTCGGCTTCTCAATTGGAAAACTATTTGAAAATCTGGTAAAAAATGACTCACATTGGATTTGATGTTGGACTAAATGATGTTTTGTTCCGGTAACTCGGAGATTGACTATAGTGCTTCTGCTCCGATATAGAGTAGTAACTCTTTTTTAATCATTCGATAGAAAAGATGCAAAATTTCTGATAGCAATCGTTCCCAACACCAGTTAAATTCATTTTTGAAAATGATTAAGTCGAATGCGACCGTGAACTATTTAGTTTTGTAAATGTATCTCGAATTTCTTTTATTTAATTTTGGAAATTTGGCATTTTATGATAATGTAAGGTTGCGGATATAAAAATTTTAAAATATAAATAAAAGCTTTGTAGAAATCGAAATAAGCACGACAAGCTTTCAGTACGACAATACGGCTCTTTGTCGCAATGTTTCTTTGAGAAAAGATAACATGAAGGACAACATGAAGACATGTCATTCGACTATAAATACAGCTAATCTGTAGACATAAAGCATCTTAAAAAGTCATATGTATTAGCAAAACCAAATTTTTCTATACTTCAAAGTGACATAAAAGGATCACGCTTAGCAGAATATTTAGATATTAAAAATCGTAAAATAAAATTTAGCTTACGACTTTAAACAGGAAACCTTGTATTCATTATTATAATAATATAATCCTTAACTTATAAATATGAAAATTGGTAAACTTGAATTTTTCTTTGTTATTTTTTCGACCAAATGAGACACATCGCCTCACACTTAAAAGTAGAAAATAGACATTCAGGAAAAGTGAGGTTAGAAAAATAAAAACTGGAACCATTCGTATAAATGTAAAACAAAATTGCCCGAAATTGGCAAATTAAATAGAAAGTCACAATTTTGCGGCATAGCGATATGAATATCAATTTAGTGATATAAAAAACTGATCCCTTCTTATTTCTTACGGCTGACTACACTCATTTAAAGTAAGCATACAACCATATCACTTTGGAAAAGGATCACAAAATAAATTCCAATTAAAAATTATTATTTACTGTAAAAACAATTCAAATCTTAACTTTATTATCAAATAATTATTAACAATATTCTGACATGACCGTCAAACAAATTTTAATTTTTAAAATCAATTTTAATTGTTCCCTTAAAAATTTATTCTTCTGTATTGAATTCAAAATTTTTCTTTCAAAACATATCAGTTTTTCATATAAATTATATAGATTTCTTATTCTCAAACCCTTAATTATTTAATATTTTAACGAATATAATAATTTTATTTTACTTATATTTGTATATATTTTATAAGAATGTATGTATATATATTCTTAATAAATAATACATGTATATTATTTGAAATATTATTTGAAAGATTAAATATATTATTTTTAAAACAGTTTCAAAAAGTCGAAGTTACTTACTGTAATTTCTCTTATTTCACTTTATAAAAATTATTTTTTTAATTTTTCCCAATAATACAATCCCTTAATGAAAACATATGTGACTTATTCCACATTACCGAAGTCGTTTGAAAGAATGAAAAGTTTGGAAACGGTGAATAATTTTATTATTTTCTCGATATACAAATAATTTTAATAAATTTAATGATAGAATAAGTTTATATTGTTGAAAATGACGTGTAATTAAATGAGATATTTATTGATACCAGTTAATAAAATATTATCTAGTGTAAGATTTTAATCAATTACTAATTTCCTGAATGAACCTTCTACTCCGAATAAATCATCGTGTGTCTTCGGCTTTCCAGGTCTTTTGCTTTCATCAGCTTTTACTTCTTCTTGCTCCAAAAACCAGTCTTTATAAGTTTCCATTTTTCTCAGCCATTGTTCTAATTTTAGAAAAAAACATTGTTGATATTTGATAATGATATTTTGTTGTTGGTATAAAAAATGCGATTCTAATGGAAAAGTAAATTCATATTATTTCATCGTGTTGGACATTACCATTTATTTCGGCAATTGGACCAGCAAATCCTCCATATTCCTCAGGTAATATTTCTTTAGGAACATATTTATAAAGGCTCTCATATCCATCGGGATGAATGAATATGCGGTTTCTTATTTTTTCCTTGATGAAGGGTTTTACGAAATTAACAATTGTGTCAACCAAAGGCGATACATTAACAACGTGTACTTCCTTCAGCTTCACGGGGTAGGCTTCCTGAAATAATAAATATATTCATATAAATGATTCTGAATCAAGAGAAATCACATACAACATTTGGTTTTATTAAAATTTCTGAGCACCTGAGCGCATACAAGGAACTTTTTAATGAGCGTCGGCGTAAATTTAGCAAAATGAGCTGGGGTAGCAACGGAGGCATCGAAAATGTAAACATCTCCAGCTACTCCAGTGCTTTCCTCCAGCAAACGAATGTCACCTATCATAAAAACGATTTTCATAACTTCTGTCACGTTTGGAGTTGCCTGGTCTTTGTCGACTCCCCTCATAATAATTACGCGGCGTCCTTCGGGAGTCAGCCCCGGGAGCGGAGGGATCTGGCTGCAAATTGAAAACAAGAAAGACGTGGAATTAAAAGAAAAGGTCGCAAAAGAGAAAAAAAATGGAAAAGCCATGCATCTTACATATTCTTCATTATTTCTTGTATGGACGACTCGTATGGGTCGCGATTAGAGAAAAATTCGGGAATAGCGGCTCTCATAGTGAAATACATATCTAGTTTTCTTTTCGCCTTTTCAATCGAGAATTTGCATCCCCTCAAGAAAGTCATTAAGCGACCATCATCTGAAATTTTACAATTTCGTTTGTTATTTATTTGTTTTTATTTTGTATCGTATCATGACGATTGCTTGAAACACAAAGCATACCAAAATTCTTTGGCAGATGAGGCTGCAACTCCAGCCATTCTTTGATGGTTTGCAAATCTTGTGCTCTGGTGTCTATGTTCTCATTAAGCTCATTGCGGATTTTGAGTTGCTGTTCCGGTGTCGGTTGCACAAGAGTCATCTTGATTATCTGCAAGAATAAAAAACTTTTTTGTCAAAATTCATTTGCGATATATTCGAAAAGCCAGATTACATTTGTTACTTTAAACTTAATTTGAACTATTTTCATTTCTACCAATTAATTAAATTATTTGACCGAATTAAAAGTAATTCGTATTTGAGTTAATACTAATAAGAAATTTCACACATCCGACTTTGAGAATATTAATTATTTATACTATAATTCTGAATTGGTAAAATTTGTCGGTATCATGAATAGGGAAGCATATAATAAATATAATTTTTAAAAAATTCACTTATTGAATAAATCTGCGACTTCTTAATTTAAATATTAATGTTATTAATCACAGTCTATTCAATAATAAAATATTTCTGTATGTTATCTATCTAGTGCTTGTAACAAGAGCTATTTAATCCGAGCTCTACAATAAGATATTTTTGCAATTATTAACGTTAAGAGAAATGAAAAAATCAAAATCAATGTCAAAATTTTTGCTTATAAATCAAAAGGAATGCCTGAATGTCATCTTATATTAATACTTGACATTTATTTATTTTTAAAAATTCAGATTTTTAATTCCTTTGAATTACAAGCACGTTAATTGTAAGTCAATTTGTTTTTAATAAGAAATCTTAAATTTAGATTAAAAAAACATTTTTTAATGATCTTTTATACATATAAATTTTTAACGCTTATGAAATTTATGTACAATTTTCTTTTAATGGCTTGATCATTTCCGCAAAAAATTTAATTTTTTTAACTAATAAAAGTTCGCAGTTACGCTTTCTGATTTAGATGAATAAAACTTTTGCAATACATAAAAAATAAATGATACGCTTTCTTATAAGACCCCTTCGACATTTATATTATATAAGACTGTATTATTTATTTCTTTATCTAAAAAATAAGTAGATATGAACTGAGATTTACGTTAAGATTTCAACGGTTGCCAAAAACACAAATTTTTATTTATTGCAAATATTAATTTATATGCGAGCGTATAATTTAAACATCAAGAAATAATTAACTATTACATCTAATAATAATCTTCAGGCAAATTTTTAATATTATGTTTACAAAAAAAAATTATTATTTAATTTTTAATTTTTATAACTGTTAACTTTGTTCATACATCTTAATTTGTTTCTATACAGAGTTAACGGAAGCAAAAAAATTATTAACAGAAGTTATAAACATTAGAGTTTATAAACAGAAGTAAATTCTTTAATTAAAAAACAAAATTTATATTTCATTCTTAGGACCGCCTTACGTTCAAGTATAAAAATTTCAAAAAAATCAATATATAAATTTTATTTTTTATAAAAAAATATATTTTTTAAACATATAAAAAAATAATTTTAATCAAAATATTGATATTATTTTTTATAAGTATAATTTAAAATATAAACACATTTAAAATGGGCAATAAAAGTTTGCTTAAATAAAGTAAAGTATCCATACATATTTTAATATTATATGGAATTGCAAGTTTTCTTATAATCATTTTCTGCGTACAACAAATTTATTTTGAAATTACCTTTGACGGATGAAAATGTTTGAGTCATAGTAATTTCCTTATTTTTGATGTAACGCAAACCGCAACTATATTTCGATACAATTAGAAGTAAACTAGTCAAGGTTCCGTATATAATATCTCACATTCATGCTGAGTTTTAAGTTTATTCTGGATATTATGAAAATTAATTTCTACAGTAGTAATAGTTATAAATTATAATGATTGTTTTAATCATTAAAACAAAAATATTAGTTAATTTATATTATCATTTTGAATCTCAAATTTCAATGTATTTTACTTTATATAGTTGTCTCTAACAAATTCAGAACAAATTAGATTCACAAATTAATTTTTACCATCAGTAAACAGAGTGAAGTATATTAAATTTGAGCTGTACCTGAAAATACTTAGGAATTTGTTTATTCCCCAGTATTTTTGAATTTAGTTTTTTATATATACTTTAATTTACTCCATATATAAGTTACTCCATAATATTTTTACACATGACGTTATTCTCACACTCCACTTGGAATTGGAGAAAAAAACCACAGCCCTAAATTGAATACGGTCGCAGGATTGAGAAAAAGCAAATATCATTATATCATCTTATTTAAAAAATGTACAAAGAAGTTGAGCAACAGAAAGATGCAAGGGATATTACATGTTCTGTAAGTAATAGAGAAAACCATGTTATTTTATCGAAGCTGAGCCAAGCAATGTTTTCTAAATTGTTAGACTAGAACGGGTAACCTAAAAATAAGAAAACCACTTTCTATTCGTTCAGTGATTTCGGTATGGATGGAAAAAAATTTTGTTCTTTTTTACAACCAAGATTATGTTCGCATTATCCATTATTTTGTTTTGGTACCATTACTTCTTTATATTTTTTGAAGTTCTTTTAGCTTCTTTTTCTCGCCTAGCAGAATATCATTCATGTAACCTGAGAATTAATATCTTTTGGGTTTGGAAAAAAGTGCCTGGGAAGAAAAAATAAGGTCAGATTTTGGAGCAATTTGTTATAAATTGACAGACAAAACCCTATGACTTGACTTAACCCAGACTTGGATGTTTATGATAACAATTAACTGGAACTGTTCCTCATTAATGCACGTAGAATTATTATTAAAACCATACTCGTTTATAGTTTGTTTAAATTTTTCAAGGATGAATACGACTTGTTTAAAGAACTCTGAGTTTTCAGTGGAGTTCACTTGAAAAGATTTTTTTTTAAATTCATTTTACTTAACATTATAAAATATTTAACATTAAAATAGAATTAACTTATCCAAAATTAATACAGTAAGGACTGTCATAGCCCATGGTTATTACATCATCTAAATTTAATTAATAATTAACTAATTTCTATAAAAAATTAGACATTAAAGATACAATTGAAATACGAAATGATTTGATTAACGCTAAATTAATTTTCCCAAACTAGTTATGATTATGATGATTGGTCACTTTTATTACATATTAAAACTAATATTTAAATCTACTGAATAAACACAAGTCACAAACACTTAAATAATCTGAGGAAACCTTTATAATAATAACTTGTTCACGTTGAATTCTTTAAATTGCAAATAGTTGTGCGATAAATGGATATCTATGGTAGTGCAAGGAAGTAAATTACATAATTTATTTGTAAATATTCTGAACATATCAAGGCAAAAATCTCAACTATGTATACACTATAACCGAAAGTGTTGTATATTTCATTGTATCTAAAAATTTTTTTTTAAAATACCCTAATAAGGAAAGCCTTAAATTTGTTTTGTTCCTTGTAATAACATATATACATATTCAGCCGTAATAACTTACAAAATAATAGTGTGTGTTTCAATATGAAAACTTTTAGTCCCAGTTACCTTTTATTAAATTATCACAATTAACGTTTATTATAAAAAATTGTTATATTTAATATCTTTCTTTCTTTTAGGTATATGGTTCTAAAGTATAACACTTAATTCACTCTTAAGCATTCGAACTCAACTGAGACTTCGGATTGAGATATCTATATTATTAATACCTCTAATTTGGTATACCTTACACTTGTTGTTTCTTAAGCTAAACATGTAACAGGTATTTAACCCTACCACTGATAAATATTAGTTCTTGATCGTTACATATCATCACTATAGACGAGATTTATAAAATTTTTATATAAAGTGAGGTGGGGAAACCAGATTAACATCATCTTAAGCGTAAACATATGGGCCACTCTAATTTTCCTTTGTTCCACTGTAAAAGCTTCATTTTTTGCTTCAGAAGCTCTGCATCTTCATTATTTGGTTAATTAAATTACCACTATTCAGGTTCGCAAGTTAAACCTGAGTGAACCGTTGACTCGTTAATGCACCGACCGAACTGACGATGCCCCCAGTGTTAGTCACGTGACAGACCGACCGCAATTGGACGTTGCTCCGTAGCAGGATTTTCCGATTTCAACATCAAATCATAAAAATCATTCCCCAGGGATAATTTTTATTTTTCAATTCGTGATGCTTTGAAAAAAACATTCGTCGCAATAAACTGCTATTTGGTAGTTCGTTTAAGTTGTATATGAATCTCCATTTAATGAGTTTTTATTTGTGAAGTAATTAACCGAGCCCTGAACGTTTACTGTGAAGGTCTTCATTAATTAACCACTATTTATAATAATTCTGCATTGATAATATTTGTTAAGCACAAAAATTTTGATCAACACCATCATAAATTGATTAAGAACATTTTAAGTTCCATATTTTGAACTGAAATCGTTAAGGAATTTTTTCGTCTTGCATACTATATGATTTTCCTTTGAAAACAATTTCTCCTTCTGCTTTAAAAAGCACAATTATACATACATCATTATCGGTTTTAAGAATCTGTTTAAAGAACTTCTAAGTTTTTATTATTTCATTTCGTATTTAGTAATTATTAAAATAATTTTCTTCACCTAGAATAAATTATTATTTTTAAACAAATCCAATACCTTCATATTAATGAAAATTTTATATTTAACATTTTATAATAAAATTATTATCAAATAGTGTA